>KZ308583.1:244455-417134 GCA_000376725.2 Ladona fulva
TTAACCCTTTATGGTCAACAATTTTTTTACCTAAGGAAAAAATTTTTTCCTTCCAAATCTCAATCAAGGGAGTCCATAGGAAGCACACCTACCCATTTTTAAAACTCTTTTGACAAAATTGATAAAAATTAATGTATGTGCCAAATTCGGTACATTGGGCATTCCCGTAACAGTTAGGCTTCACCAGAAGGTAGGCAACCCGTCACACAGTTTTTAGTTTAAAAAGAAATAATTCCTTATTAAATGCCTCTTTACAATAGTTAGTCTTACTAACGAAACATGGGAATATCCTTGGTCAAATTTTACCTTTCATAATTTATTTCAATGCACAATATGTAAATCATCAATAACTTTATTACAGTCAAATATCAGCTCGCAGCATAAAAAGTAATATGCAAGTAGGAAAACATATTTTTCCAAAATGTAAACTACAATGTATCCATAATAATATGTCTGATGAAATTTGATTGCTTAGCGAAATAAATTTGGAGAGAGTTACTCATTATAATCAAACACTTATTCTAAAATGGATGCACTAATTTCTGTCATTTCAGCAAAATATAAAAATCAATGGGGAAGTATTTGAAGAACTGCAGTAGATGGTTGGTATAAATAACAATGAACTGAGTTATTTTTCATGAAATTTAATAAAACAATTTGAATTCTTGTTCAAACACAAGTGTACATTGCATTTAGTACAAAGAAACACGGTTTTCCCTGAACAACCAGGGTTTTTGCACCTCTGTCTGACATCTTTTACCTGTGGCCAATGGCCAACACCATCAACTCGGCAAGTCGTTTCGGGTATTGGATTAGCTGGTCCTCTCTTTCTCTTCACTTCAAATTTTGTATCCACACTTTCATGTGATTTCCTGCCCCTCTTTTTCAAAAGAATGTCTTTTCCACGCTTTGTTAGAGCCTCAGCTATTCTCATCTTAAATTCCAGTAAATCATTTTGCTTTTTTTTGGGAATGCCCAAAGAGTCACAGTCTCTCCGGTAAAGAGACCAACTATTCACCACTGCCAAGTCAACAAAATGAAAAAACAGTCTATGATAATATTTCCTCGACTTGAGAAATATTCTGTATCTTGACAGATTTGCGTCGCATAAATCTACGCCACCCATACAATCATTATACATTTTTACCATTTTGGGACACTGAATTTCGACTTTTCCCTTGCCCTTCTTGTCCCACCGTTGTACAGTTCCCATCGGATGAGCACTACCAAATGTACCCATCAATGTCACTGGTCGGTTATCAAACCACTTCACGACCCTGACACTTACTCCATCCACAGTGGCTTCCTTTTCATCGATTGAGCCCCTGCCTCTTTTCTTCAGTTCCTTGTCAGGCAAAAGATTACACCCTGGAATCCTATTACATCTTACTGTTCCCAGAGAATATACTCCTTTTTTGTGTAATTCTATAAGAAGTGCCAACGAGGTAAACCAATTGTCAAAGTATAATGTAAAGTTTTTGTTGCTCTCTAAAATTGAAACTAAATTCAGAACAGCATTACCACTTGCTCCAATGTCCGTGACACCAGGTAAGGGCGTGATTTTACCGGTGTATACTTCAAAATTGTGAACTAAACCCTTAGTATCACAGAGCACAAAAATTTTATATCCCCATTTATACGGTTTTTTTGGGTTGTACTGCTTCAATGTAGACTTTCCCTTGAAGGGTACAATTTGCTCATCTACACACAGCACTCCACTTTGGGGAATGGCTTGAAACTTTTTCACCACATGGTCATATATAGGTCTAATTTTAAACAATCTATCATGTAATGGATTGTCCTTGCCTACCATATTTGCGTTGTCATTGAAATGAAGCTTGCTCTTAATATCCTCAAACCTATTTCGTGACATAACTGACGATACTTCATTAAGTTTTGTGTGTACTCCCCAGTACATCCGAGACCGTGGATAATTAAAAATTGACATGTACATAACACAGCCAAGGAATTGCTCAATTTCTTCAGGTGAAACATTTAGAGGTTTATTGACATTGACCTGTAGTGCATAGAGGTTGCTCTGTTCCACAATGTGAGTAATAATTTCTTTATCAAATATTTCTAAAAAATAATTAAGTGGGGGCTTAACTGATTCTGCAGGATCTATTTGTCCAAGCCATAGGGGACACGTTTTTGGACTGTCAGCACCACGAGTGGCCTTCCAGACTGGCAACCTTTTTATTTCCTTTCTGCCCACAGACTCGACAGGGTGAAGTTCTTGCGTTGTTTCATCTTCAGAAAAACTATCTGAAGCACTTTCGGAGTCATCAAGTGACTCTGATTCCACATCTTCATCGCTCGAGCTTTCACCAGCATGAGAATCATCACTATCCTCTGGTGGTACAATGACATTTTGCACAACATTCCTCCTCCTTTTCCCATAAAAATTAACAGGATTCATTTTCTGAAATGCCAATAGGGTACAAATACTATATCTAACAATGCCAAGTATAAATGTTACAACTAGCCATTTAACTACTCTTTACTCTCAATTATATAAATACGACAACATGATGAAGTATATTTATAAAATATTAGATATCAGGTTTAAGAGGCGATTTATTGACTTACGTTGCTGTATTGCCGTAACAGCCCAGAGGGACGAATTCGTCACACACTTATTCTTCCTTCAATTTCAAATAATCTGAAACATTAACATGTCACGATTACATATTAAATTAAGGAAAACCATAAAGAATACAAAATAAATTTTAGAGACACATAGACTTACCTATGAAAGCCAAAAACTAAATGAAAAACACAGCAAGTAGACTATCCTCCACGTGGTTTGCTTCGACTTTTTCCGATCGACGTCTGAGTTCTACCTTTCCCCGCTTGGTGGCAACAATTACTGCTGCCGGCAGATACGAATGTGCCGAAAACGTCACAATGGGCAATTGTGGAATAACTCACTTAGCTATTGAGGCAGAATGATTCTGGAGGTATGTGCCGAATTCGGCACACCTGACGTTAAAGGGTTAATTCATGAAATCAATGAAAGATTTTGTACAATATTGATTTTTAAAGCCAGAAAGTCTCTATCACTTTTGTTGTGGAAATCATGTGTTTTAAATTAGATTTTGTTTCTATTATCAATGCACAATGTTTTTTATAGGTGTTGGTGAAATAATTGATAGCACAGAAACTAATTTGGTTTCTCTAAGGCGCACCATATACCTCACTATCACATCTAGCTTGGACTTTGAGGAATGTGCACACAAACTTTCCTGCTTGCAGCTTCGCCCTGGCCAAGAACCAGAACTATGTCACATGTTTCTAGATTGTTGCTCTCAGCAACGTACTTATGAAAAATTTTATGGTCTCCTGGCTCAGGTAAATATATTGACTGCGTAGGTTCTTGTTTTGCAGTTAACTCACTAATGTAACCAAAATATCCTTAGTTGTTTTTGTTGATGAAGAGTTTGACATTGTTTTCTTTTATCTTTTAGAGATTTTGCCAGATGAGAAAGGTTTGTGTGGGAGCATTTGAACAAATTTTCAAGGACTCCTATGAAACGATTCACAGATTGGAAACTAATAAGTTAAGGAATGTCGCAAAATTCTTTGCCCATCTCTTGTTCACTGATGCAATATCCTGGGATGTGTTGGGTATTATCAAACTGGATATGGAACATACAAATCCATCATCCCGTATATTTGTGAAGATCCTTTTCCAGGAACTCTCGGAATATATGGGTCTACAAAAACTCAATGAAAGAGTTAAAGATCCGTAAGCTGATGTTCTGTCTTTCTGCTTCTGGCATCTTGTCATTTTTATTAATTGGCACAAATTATCATTTTGAAAAATCTTGCCAACTTTAAATCATGCGTCATTGGCATATTCCTGTGCTTATATCTTAATTTTTCTTGCTATGTCCTTCATTGTTGGCATCATCAAATATAAGTTAGTGTAATTTAAAAGAATCTATGGGATGTTTGACAGTGGAATAGTATGAAGATTTATAGCTTAATTTACTGCCTAATTCATTTATACTGGATTCATTGCTACTGAAATTTTTGATAGTAATTTCCCTTTTTGTATGAATTTAATCTGAAAAGATAATGAGTTAAATGTAATGTAAATGTATGAAGAAAGAAACTGGTCTTATCTTCAATATATTCCCGTCTGAAATATTTAGGGAATAATTTATTTAAGGTGTTGGGAGTATTACCTCCACTCTTCTGTACCTTTTCTCCTTATTTTTATCTTAGATATATTTACCTCTAATTGAATATTTCCTCTTTCTATTTTTATTTATTTTTTAGTTAAGTATAAATGAATCTTATTCAAAGTGAAATTTTAATTCACTGTTCTTTAAATTTAATCTTAGAGAACATAATTTTTATAGGGATCTTTTCTCACCGTGGTTGATTAGTCTGTTTTTGTATTCTTTAGGACTCTTCAAACTGCCTTTGAAGGACTTTTTCCACGCCATGATCCTAAAGATACTCGATTTGCTATCAACTTTTTTACCTCAATCGGTCTGGGTGGCCTCACGTAAGTTTACATTTATGGAAACAAATGAATGCTTTTCTCTTGTTGTATGCAAAATTATAACAAAGGCATATATTTTTCAGTGATGAGCTCCGTAGTCATCTCAAGAATCAGCCAAAACAAACTATAACAGAAGCACCTAATCTGAATTCATCGTCTTCAGATTCATCTTCTTCAACATCATCATCGTCATCATCATCCAGTGAAAGCAGCAGTGATAGTGACAGCTCATCAGATTCATCCTCGTCTGCGTCTTCCTCATCAGGTATCAGACACAGCTTGTCTCAAAAATGTTACTAGTTTATATTTTCAAGGATCTCATGAGAGTGATTACAATAATAAGAATATAATATGTTGTATAATATGAAAATAAGAATGTTTGATGAAATATTCAATGGATTTTAAGCTAGAAAGCATTTTCTTCATTAAGTTCAAGTACTCAACAGTTTTAAGTTTGACTTTAATTCCCAATAACAAAATGTGTCTTATATATAATGAGTTGCTAATACTTGAGAAAATATTCTCAAAAATAACCTCCAAGATTATGAAGTGTCAAGATTTAACAGATTACCAATCAATTGAACTTCTTTCAACATATAATGATTACTTTTGCAAGTTTATTACTTCTACTAATGCAGATGATAAAGCTATTGTGTGCGATTTTGAAAGGGGTTTACAAATACTAGTAAATGCTGCAAATGATAAAGCAAGGGAATATGGAATGAAAATAAATGTAAGTAAAACTAAAGTAATGGGATTTACTAAGGGAAAGAAGGCTAAGTTAATGGTCAAGGTGGATGGGAAAAACTAGAACAGGTGGACAAATGCTCGTACTTGGGTAGAGTTCTTGGAATGGGAAGTGTAGAGATGAGGTTTCAAAAATAGACTGGCATTGGCCAAGGAAGCTTTTGTAAAATGAAGGGAATTGATGACTAATGGTCTCTTGAATTGGGAATTGAAGACTAAAGGAATCAGGAAAAGATTGGTAAAATCCTTGATATGGAGTATTTTGCTGTATGTGTGTGAAACATGGACCTTACAAAAAGAGGACATCAAAAGATTGTAGGCATTTAAGATGTGGGTATGGTGTAGAATGGAAAAGGTAAGTTGGGTCAAAGAAAAACAAACCTAGAGGTGCTGGGGATGGTTGGGGACAAGAGGGTTTTCATTGAAGTAAGCGCCGACAGAAGAAATGGGTGGGTCAAATATTGAAAGGAGAGGGAACATTGAGAAATGTAATTGAGGGAAAAGACGACAGGGTCACCAGTGTCACACAAACTTTTTGATAAGTTGTTTCCTCTATTTGTATTACTCAATATGAGATGCATTTAGCTTTACTCTCTTGAAGAAAAACTGAGTGTTGCTTTAAAAATTAAGAGGGTCATAACTTTGTAAGTGGATTTAAAATTTGGGTCTAACATGAAGAATTTTGATGTTTATAAAATTTTATCGTTCTATTATTTTAAATTTTAATCTGTCCTAAAATTAATTTTAAAAATATTTTATACAATATCCGTCTTTATATTTGAAAATACCACATCTGAGAATTTCTACTCTGGCAAGACTATTAGGAAACAGATTAAGTGTTTTCTTTTGTGATTTTTCCAGATGATTCCTCAGATTCAGAAGAAAAAGGCAAAAGAAAATCTAGTAAAAAGAAAGCAACCGTAAAGAAGAAGAGAAAACTTTCACCAAAAAAATCTCAGAAGAAAAGTACCTCTAAACCTCCCAAAAAGAGGAGTACTTCCAGGGAAAGAAAGAAAGAAAAATTAAAAAAGAAAAGGTGAATGTATATTTTATAACCACTTATTTTTATGATATGCACTCTTTAATATTCGATTGTATGTTGAAGTACAATCATGTTGTTGGAAGAATTTCGTAAAATACAATTCAAAGAAAATGTTGGAGTTTTATTGATGTGAAAAATTGGTAATTGATTTCTGGATACCTTCACATTTTCATTTTGTGATTGTTGAATGAAGCTGGTTTTCTCAGAGTGAGGAAACTGAAAGCTTAATATTCTGCAAGTATATTCAGTGTGATTGTTTTGTATTCTATTGGAATTAGTTGAGATTTTTAGTTATAGTAGCATTTTTGTTAGAAATTGCCGTTTTCTTTGGGTTAAAGTATTTAGCAATATCAATTTTGCTAAGTCTTATATTTCCTAAATACTTGATAGTAAGTGATTTATGTAAGCATACTCAAAATATTCAAGTTATTCTTTGGGAATTAATCTACAGTTAACTCTCTTTGTTTACATTCCTCTTTTAACCAAAATAATCAAAATTTTGTCTAATATTGCTTCTTTTATTATTTTCCCAAATATCTATCACAACTGTAGTTCTTCTTAACTTGTTTTTGTATAGTTATCTTGGAACATTTCTCCTACCTGTAGTACCTGTAGATATTTGGCAGATTCAGTATCAGGGATATTTTTTATTCAAACTTCATAGATTTGTGACAAATATTTCTTTTAGATATATACTCTCCATTCATAAGTCTGCATTGACTGTCAGTGAGGTTGATTGAAGTATAAAAGGGGAAAAGGATCATGATTTAATAAGAAAATGTGCCATCATTCCAAAATTTATTGTTATCACAATCATGCCATTTTCAAAAAAAATGTTAGAATAAAAAACTATCCTGTATAAAAAGCTTAAATCGTTTGGTTTTTCTTTAAGTTAATGTCAATTAAGGTGCTACTTTATTTAAATATAATGCCACCTTCAAAAATCAATTTCACTTACATAAGTAAATTAAATATCCTATTTGTAAAAATGTATTAAAATCAATACAATGAGTGTTATAACAAACTCATGAGCATCAGTCTTAGTTATTGACTTGAATCAAACTTTAGAGATTAAACTTCAACCCTTACAGTACTGCATTGAACATCACAATGTCTTATTCAGTATTCCTGAATAGCATGGAATTCTCTCCATATAGAATAAAAAAATGTTTATCACATTTCATAATATTGGGAGGTATTACCTCAGGGATAAAATGAGTGTTTCTGCTGTCCAGTTTTTACAAAATCAGCACAAATAAATAAATTAAGAATAGCAAATAGAACATTTGAATATTTGGTCTTCTGGTAAATTTTTCTACAATTCGTCTATTCTGTTCCACATTTGCTATGAAGTTCAACCCAGGAAGTAAGATGGAATGTGTAAATAACTTACACTCATCTCTTTGTTCATGATTTAAGGGTTTCGTCATTAGTATTAGATTCATCTGTCTCTGGACCCATCACATCCAAAAGTATTTGCACGCAGCGGGTGATTTTTTCTGAAAAAGAAATTTGAATCATCATTAGACATATATTACTGCATATAATATCTTTTGGTTTTTATTTTGTTATAAGTTGTGCAATGAAAGTAATTAAAAGAAAAATGGTGCTGTTACTATCTGGCAAGAAGGTTAAATTGTTATGCTTTTTCTACATGCTACGCTTGTAATTAGTCATAAAATTCAAACATTTATTTTAAGTCCTATTGAAACATCAACTGCAATTAATCATGACGTTATACACAACTCAGCAGGTACAAAGATTAATTATGATTTTAACCCAGTAGTTGAAAGAAATATAAAACATAAAAGTAAATTATTTCTTTGCAGGTTCAATATATGATTGAAGTGATGTTTCAAATGAGGAAAGAGTTTGGAAAAAAAGAAATAATTCCTACAGAGCTTGATTTGGTGGATGAGAATGAGGTCAGGACACATGTAGTCACGTTAGAAGATGCAGTGGATCCTCAAGATATCCTAAGTAAGTCATTTTTATTATGGAAAGGGCTACTGAAGAAGCTGGATTTTATATCGAGAAATAATTTTACGAGCAATGATCGTTTATTATGCAAGTACCCTTTAAATTAGACCACCGTTCTTTTGCAAAAATATTTTGTATTTTTATTTTTGCAAAAATTTGTATTTGCAAAAACATTTTGGCATAAAGAATCAAAGCCTAATATTTATGCAAAAATACAAAATATTTTTGCATAAATATTAGGCTTTGATTCTTTATGCCAAAATGCACAAGTAAGCAATTTTCTAATTTTATCATTAAAACTATGAATGCATACAGGTTTAAATAGCTACTCAATCAAGTTGTGTTTTAGTAGGGATGGGAATAATTTTAATTAATGACTTTTTTATTAGTTATTTTTATTTTGGGTGCTTGGATAGCCAAGTGGGTACCACACTCACTTTTGATGATAGCAATCCTAGAATCAAATCCTATTGGTGGTCCAAATGTGCAAAATGACCTCAGTTGTCAAAGCACTTTAAAAAAATTATTATTTTATCAAAGAAATGCAAGTCTCATATATCAAAAAGTATTTTATAAACTTCAAGAGGATTAGGAGGCCATTCTTAACCTTTCAGAATCAGCATTCTAGCCAACAGGCCATATGTTGCACAGCTCTATTCTAGATTCATAAAGGTAATGGATGTTGGTTGATCTACCTGCATTCTCCTCTCTATTGTCTATTGTAAGTTATGAATACCTTCTCTTTTACCCAGATTTCTTCTGAATCCAGTTCCATGCAAAACACCTCTGCCTTCATTTTAGATCTTTCATTTATTCATCCCAGCCTTCTTTAACTTTTGGATAATTTGATTTCTTATTCTTTTGTAGCAGTTATGTTTCTCTTAAATTTGTGAATTTTTGTTTGTCTCTCCTTCTTCTTAAGGGTGATAACTTATTGGTGAATTGCAGTTTCTCAGATTTATTTCATTTTACTCATTTTCGGTCGTGGTACATTTTTTGCTGTTTACAGTATTCCCATCTTCAATAGTATCCTTTTTTCTGTCCCTAAGCAACCAATCATTTCCCCTGCCAACCCTAAAATATGTTCACTTTCTTTCCAGGTTCAGATATCTGGATCCCTGTTTCATTGATTTTTTTCATTTTGGTTTATTTTGTTTCTCACAGATTTCCTGCTACTGTTGAGCTACTAATAAAACGGCTGGTTGTGCAGTTTCGAAGATCGTTTCGTCGAAATGACAAAACTACTTGTATTAATACCACAACTTTTCTAGCTCATCTCATAAATATGGACGTGGTAAGTTTTAGTCTACTTAATTTAAAAGTGAAAGTTGTCTCATTGACTCAAGGATACTTAAATTTGTTTCAGACCTTGCTAGTGCAATAAAAGGTATATCATTTTAAAGTTTAGTAATTAATATGAGTAATTCTTAAATGGTTCTTCAGTCCCAGTTAGCTAAGTAAGTTGCATGTTTGCCTTTGGTTGAAAGTATTCCAATTACCCTGAAGCTGACCTAGCATTATTGGTAAATTTGTAATCCTACCTGAATTGATAGCCGTAGAAATCATAGATTAAAAGGTAATAGAATCCTTGAGTCAATGCACTGACAATGCACTACAGTGTTTCTTGGCTAGGTCATGCCCTTTATTGGTTGTTGCACCATGGATTAAACTTTTTTCTCAAAATATAATGCTATCAACAATAAGAACATCTGATTGAAATAAAGAATTTCTTTCAGAAATTTAAATTTCACAATATCCTGGTCGCCTCCATGGATTTTGATAAAAACGTCTGTTTATCATATTTTTGTTTTATATGATCTTTCACGTTATGTGAAAAAGGTTTAATTTAAGTATAACAAGGAAAGAAAAGAATAAGATGGCTGTGTGATTTGTTAATATGGGTATTAATTTTTGAACATTAATTAGTTTAATATGTTAAGGTTACTGCAATACTAAAGTCACATATCATTTCATTGGATAGAAAAATGAACTCTGCCAATTCCTGATAAAATTATTGCTGTAAATTGCTGATGATATTCAGCATCAAATATTCAGTTATGTCTGAATTATTTTCAATAAATTAAAATAAATTATGCTGTGATACTCGGTATTCATTTCCTCAGTTGTTATTTTATTAATGTTCATGTAATAACTTTTTACAATCTTGTTATATTTGCTATACTTCAGGTCCATGAAATATTGGCTCTTGAGATATTGACACTTTTGGTAGAAAATCCAACAGATCATTCAATTGAGGTGGCTATCTCATTTCTAAAAGAGTGTGGACCCAAAATACAAGAAGTATCAGCTGCCGGTTTGGCAGCAGTTTTTGACTCACTTCGGCATATACTCCATGAAGGACAGTTGGACAAAAGAGTAAGTATAATCACCCTTATTAGATAATCATTTTGCAAACTTTTATCAAATTTCAGGTATCAAAATGCAGGTTTTTAAATTGGTAACTTTGCAGTTGAATGTTAAAGTTTTGGCTGCTAGTAATCCTGCCATCATCAGGGTTGAGTTAACTCTTAGAATGGACCTTAGGGTTTAACCTGAGAATGGCTGGAGTGATAGCTACCAAAATATTGGCACCCAGAGTAAAGTTAAATTCTGAAGTAAATCTTTCTTACTCTAAGTTTTACAATAATTTTTAAATAAGTCACTTAAAGTACTTTCTCAGAAACTAGTTTTAATGACAATCTATCCTAAGTAATAATGTTAATATTTCATTTTCTTTGTATAAATCACTGCTTGAAATCACTTGTGCTTTAATAATTGAGAATGTCGGTAATGGTTCTTATTAATTTCATGGTCAAATNACCCATACAATCATTATACATTTTTACCATTTTGGGACACTGAATTTCGACTTTTCCCTTGCCCTTCTTGTCCCACCGTTGTACAGTTCCCATCGGATGAGCACTACCAAATGTACCCATCAATGTCACTGGTCGGTTATCAAACCACTTCACGACCCTGACACTTACTCCATCCACAGTGGCTTCCTTTTCATCGATTGAGCCCCTGCCTCTTTTCTTCAGTTCCTTGTCAGGCAAAAGATTACACCCTGGAATCCTATTACATCTTACTGTTCCCAGAGAATATACTCCTTTTTTGTGTAATTCTATAAGAAGTGCCAACGAGGTAAACCAATTGTCAAAGTATAATGTAAAGTTTTTGTTGCTCTCTAAAATTGAAACTAAATTCAGAACAGCATTACCACTTGCTCCAATGTCCGTGACACCAGGTAAGGGCGTGATTTTACCGGTGTATACTTCAAAATTGTGAACTAAACCCTTAGTATCACAGAGCACAAAAATTTTATATCCCCATTTATACGGTTTTTTTGGGTTGTACTGCTTCAATGTAGACTTTCCCTTGAAGGGTACAATTTGCTCATCTACACACAGCACTCCACTTTGGGGAATGGCTTGAAACTTTTTCACCACATGGTCATATATAGGTCTAATTTTAAACAATCTATCATGTAATGGATTGTCCTTGCCTACCATATTTGCGTTGTCATTGAAATGAAGCTTGCTCTTAATATCCTCAAACCTATTTCGTGACATAACTGACGATACTTCATTAAGTTTTGTGTGTACTCCCCAGTACATCCGAGACCGTGGATAATTAAAAATTGACATGTACATAACACAGCCAAGGAATTGCTCAATTTCTTCAGGTGAAACATTTAGAGGTTTATTGACATTGACCTGTAGTGCATAGAGGTTGCTCTGTTCCACAATGTGAGTAATAATTTCTTTATCAAATATTTCTAAAAAATAATTAAGTGGGGGCTTAACTGATTCTGCAGGATCTATTTGTCCAAGCCATAGGGGACACGTTTTTGGACTGTCAGCACCACGAGTGGCCTTCCAGACTGGCAACCTTTTTATTTCCTTTCTGCCCACAGACTCGACAGGGTGAAGTTCTTGCGTTGTTTCATCTTCAGAAAAACTATCTGAAGCACTTTCGGAGTCATCAAGTGACTCTGATTCCACATCTTCATCGCTCGAGCTTTCACCAGCATGAGAATCATCACTATCCTCTGGTGGTACAATGACATTTTGCACAACATTCCTCCTCCTTTTCCCATAAAAATTAACAGGATTCATTTTCTGAAATGCCAATAGGGTACAAATACTATATCTAACAATGCCAAGTATAAATGTTACAACTAGCCATTTAACTACTCTTTACTCTCAATTATATAAATACGACAACATGATGAAGTATATTTATAAAATATTAGATATCAGGTTTAAGAGGCGATTTATTGACTTACGTTGCTGTATTGCCGTAACAGCCCAGAGGGACGAATTCGTCACACACTTATTCTTCCTTCAATTTCAAATAATCTGAAACATTAACATGTCACGATTACATATTAAATTAAGGAAAACCATAAAGAATACAAAATAAATTTTAGAGACACATAGACTTACCTATGAAAGCCAAAAACTAAATGAAAAACACAGCAAGTAGACTATCCTCCACGTGGTTTGCTTCGACTTTTTCCGATCGACGTCTGAGTTCTACCTTTCCCCGCTTGGTGGCAACAATTACTGCTGCCGGCAGATACGAATGTGCCGAAAACGTCACAATGGGCAATTGTGGAATAACTCACTTAGCTATTGAGGCAGAATGATTCTGGAGGTATGTGCCGAATTCGGCACACCTGACGTTAAAGGGTTAATTCATGAAATCAATGAAAGATTTTGTACAATATTGATTTTTAAAGCCAGAAAGTCTCTATCACTTTTGTTGTGGAAATCATGTGTTTTAAATTAGATTTTGTTTCTATTATCAATGCACAATGTTTTTTATAGGTGTTGGTGAAATAATTGATAGCACAGAAACTAATTTGGTTTCTCTAAGGCGCACCATATACCTCACTATCACATCTAGCTTGGACTTTGAGGAATGTGCACACAAACTTTCCTGCTTGCAGCTTCGCCCTGGCCAAGAACCAGAACTATGTCACATGTTTCTAGATTGTTGCTCTCAGCAACGTACTTATGAAAAATTTTATGGTCTCCTGGCTCAGGTAAATATATTGACTGCGTAGGTTCTTGTTTTGCAGTTAACTCACTAATGTAACCAAAATATCCTTAGTTGTTTTTGTTGATGAAGAGTTTGACATTGTTTTCTTTTATCTTTTAGAGATTTTGCCAGATGAGAAAGGTTTGTGTGGGAGCATTTGAACAAATTTTCAAGGACTCCTATGAAACGATTCACAGATTGGAAACTAATAAGTTAAGGAATGTCGCAAAATTCTTTGCCCATCTCTTGTTCACTGATGCAATATCCTGGGATGTGTTGGGTATTATCAAACTGGATATGGAACATACAAATCCATCATCCCGTATATTTGTGAAGATCCTTTTCCAGGAACTCTCGGAATATATGGGTCTACAAAAACTCAATGAAAGAGTTAAAGATCCGTAAGCTGATGTTCTGTCTTTCTGCTTCTGGCATCTTGTCATTTTTATTAATTGGCACAAATTATCATTTTGAAAAATCTTGCCAACTTTAAATCATGCGTCATTGGCATATTCCTGTGCTTATATCTTAATTTTTCTTGCTATGTCCTTCATTGTTGGCATCATCAAATATAAGTTAGTGTAATTTAAAAGAATCTATGGGATGTTTGACAGTGGAATAGTATGAAGATTTATAGCTTAATTTACTGCCTAATTCATTATACTGGATTCATTGCTACTGAAATTTTTGATAGTAATTTCCCTTTTTGTATGAATTTAATCTGAAAAGATAATGAGTTAAATGTAATGTAAATGTATGAAGAAAGAAACTGGTCTTATCTTCAATATATTCCCGTCTGAAATATTTAGGGAATAATTTATTTAAGGTGTTGGGAGTATTACCTCCACTCTTCTGTACCTTTTCTCCTTATTTTTATCTTAGATATATTTACCTCTAATTGAATATTTCCTCTTTCTATTTTTATTTATTTTTTAGTTAAGTATAAATGAATCTTATTCAAAGTGAAATTTTAATTCACTGTTCTTTAAATTTAATCTTAGAGAACATAATTTTTATAGGGATCTTTTCTCACCGTGGTTGATTAGTCTGTTTTTGTATTCTTTAGGACTCTTCAAACTGCCTTTGAAGGACTTTTTCCACGCCATGATCCTAAAGATACTCGATTTGCTATCAACTTTTTTACCTCAATCGGTCTGGGTGGCCTCACGTAAGTTTACATTTATGGAAACAAATGAATGCTTTTCTCTTGTTGTATGCAAAATTATAACAAAGGCATATATTTTTCAGTGATGAGCTCCGTAGTCATCTCAAGAATCAGCCAAAACAAACTATAACAGAAGCACCTAATCTGAATTCATCGTCTTCAGATTCATCTTCTTCAACATCATCATCGTCATCATCATCCAGTGAAAGCAGCAGTGATAGTGACAGCTCATCAGATTCATCCTCGTCTGCGTCTTCCTCATCAGGTATCAGACACAGCTTGTCTAAAAATGTTACTAGTTTATATTTTCAAGGATCTCATGAGAGTGATTACAATAATAAGAATATAATATGTTGTATAATATGAAAATAAGAATGTTTGATGAAATATTCAATGGATTTTAAGCTAGAAAGCATTTTCTTCATTAAGTTCAAGTACTCAACAGTTTTAAGTTTGACTTTAATTCCCAATAACAAAATGTGTCTTATATATAATGAGTTGCTAATACTTGAGAAAATATTCTCAAAAATAACCTCCAAGATTATGAAGTGTCAAGATTTAACAGATTACCAATCAATTGAACTTCTTTCAACATATAATGATTACTTTTGCAAGTTTATTACTTCTACTAATGCAGATGATAAAGCTATTGTGTGCGATTTTGAAAGGGGTTTACAAATACTAGTAAATGCTGCAAATGATAAAGCAAGGGAATATGGAATGAAAATAAATGTAAGTAAAACTAAAGTAATGGGATTTACTAAGGGAAAGAAGGCTAAGTTAATGGTCAAGGTGGATGGGAAAAACTAGAACAGGTGGACAAATTCTCGTACTTGGGTAGAGTTCTTGGAATGGGAAGTGTAGAGATGAGGTTTCAAAAATAGACTGGCATTGGCCAAGGAAGCTTTTGTAAAATGAAGGGAATTGATGACTAATGGTCTCTTGAATTGGGAATTGAAGACTAAAGGAATCAGGAAAAGATTGGTAAAATCCTTGATATGGAGTATTTTGCTGTATGTGTGTGAAACATGGACCTTACAAAAAGAGGACATCAAAAGATTGTAGGCATTTAAGATGTGGGTATGGTGTAGAATGGAAAAGGTAAGTTGGGTCAAAGAAAAACAAACCTAGAGGTGCTGGGGATGGTTGGGGACAAGAGGGTTTTCATTGAAGTAAGCGCCGACAGAAGAAATGGGTGGGTCAAATATTGAAAGGAGAGGGAACATTGAGAAATGTAATTGAGGGAAAAGACGACAGGGTCACCAGTGTCACACAAACTTTTTGATAAGTTGTTTCCTCTATTTGTATTACTCAATATGAGATGCATTTAGCTTTACTCTCTTGAAGAAAAACTGAGTGTTGCTTTAAAAATTAAGAGGGTCATAACTTTGTAAGTGGATTTAAAATTTGGGTCTAACATGAAGAATTTTGATGTTTATAAAATTTTATCGTTCTATTATTTTAAATTTTAATCTGTCCTAAAATTAATTTTAAAAATATTTTATACAATATCCGTCTTTATATTTGAAAATACCACATCTGAGAATTTCTACTCTGGCAAGACTATTAGGAAACAGATTAAGTGTTTTCTTTTGTGATTTTTCCAGATGATTCCTCAGATTCAGAAGAAAAAGGCAAAAGAAAATCTAGTAAAAAGAAAGCAACCGTAAAGAAGAAGAGAAAACTTTCACCAAAAAAATCTCAGAAGAAAAGTACCTCTAAACCTCCCAAAAAGAGGAGTACTTCCAGGGAAAGAAAGAAAGAAAAATTAAAAAAGAAAAGGTGAATGTATATTTTATAACCACTTATTTTTATGATATGCACTCTTTAATATTCGATTGTATGTTGAAGTACAATCATGTTGTTGGAAGAATTTCGTAAAATACAATTCAAAGAAAATGTTGGAGTTTTATTGATGTGAAAAATTGGTAATTGATTTCTGGATACCTTCACATTTTCATTTTGTGATTGTTGAATGAAGCTGGTTTTCTCAGAGTGAGGAAACTGAAAGCTTAATATTCTGCAAGTATATTCAGTGTGATTGTTTTGTATTCTATTGGAATTAGTTGAGATTTTTAGTTATAGTAGCATTTTTGTTAGAAATTGCCGTTTTCTTTGGGTTAAAGTATTTAGCAATATCAATTTTGCTAAGTCTTATATTTCCTAAATACTTGATAGTAAGTGATTTATGTAAGCATACTCAAAATATTCAAGTTATTCTTTGGGAATTAATCTACAGTTAACTCTCTTTGTTTACATTCCTCTTTTAACCAAAATAATCAAAATTTTGTCTAATATTGCTTCTTTTATTATTTTCCCAAATATCTATCACAACTGTAGTTCTTCTTAACTTGTTTTTGTATAGTTATCTTGGAACATTTCTCCTACCTGTAGTACCTGTAGATATTTGGCAGATTCAGTATCAGGGATATTTTTTATTCAAACTTCATAGATTTGTGACAAATATTTCTTTTAGATATATACTCTCCATTCATAAGTCTGCATTGACTGTCAGTGAGGTTGATTGAAGTATAAAAGGGGAAAAGGATCATGATTTAATAAGAAAATGTGCCATCATTCCAAAATTTATTGTTATCACAATCATGCCATTTTCAAAAAAAATGTTAGAATAAAAAACTATCCTGTATAAAAAGCTTAAATCGTTTGGTTTTTCTTTAAGTTAATGTCAATTAAGGTGCTACTTTATTTAAATATAATGCCACCTTCAAAAATCAATTTCACTTACATAAGTAAATTAAATATCCTATTTGTAAAAATGTATTAAAATCAATACAATGAGTGTTATAACAAACTCATGAGCATCAGTCTTAGTTATTGACTTGAATCAAACTTTAGAGATTAAACTTCAACCCTTACAGTACTGCATTGAACATCACAATGTCTTATTCAGTATTCCTGAATAGCATGGAATTCTCTCCATATAGAATAAAAAAATGTTTATCACATTTCATAATATTGGGAGGTATTACCTCAGGGATAAAATGAGTGTTTCTGCTGTCCAGTTTTTACAAAATCAGCACAAATAAATAAATTAAGAATAGCAAATAGAACATTTGAATATTTGGTCTTCTGGTAAATTTTTCTACAATTCGTCTATTCTGTTCCACATTTGCTATGAAGTTCAACCCAGGAAGTAAGATGGAATGTGTAAATAACTTACACTCATCTCTTTGTTCATGATTTAAGGGTTTCGTCATTAGTATTAGATTCATCTGTCTCTGGACCCATCACATCCAAAAGTATTTGCACGCAGCGGGTGATTTTTTCTGAAAAAGAAATTTGAATCATCATTAGACATATATTACTGCATATAATATCTTTTGGTTTTTATTTTGTTATAAGTTGTGCAATGAAAGTAATTAAAAGAAAAATGGTGCTGTTACTATCTGGCAAGAAGGTTAAATTGTTATGCTTTTTCTACATGCTACGCTTGTAATTAGTCATAAAATTCAAACATTTATTTTAAGTCCTATTGAAACATCAACTGCAATTAATCATGACGTTATACACAACTCAGCAGATACAAAGATTAATTATGATTTAAATTATATAAATTTCTTCTTAATTGAAGCATTTCAAAATTATGATCAGACATGGATTTGCAAAATTTAAACAATGATTTATGATACCAACCAGTGAACTTCCCTTGGGTTTTCGAATTTCCTTTCCTGTCCACACATAGGTAGTAAACTGGTACTCCACTAAGTGTTATAGCTAAGCTGATAACTGAAAGTATGAGTAGAAGATGGTATTTATTGCTTACACCAAGCATTATATTTCATAAGCAAAAATATCTAGTTTGGTCCAATTGGATTCACTACTGAAAAGTCAGAATTTTACTTACTTGTATTTAATGGGTGCTGATACGTGGGTACTATAACTAGAATGGAGCAAGCAACAAGGAACAGAATTGCTAAAGATAGTGGAGCTCTCAGAGGGCGATTTAGATTTGGCTTAGTGCGCCGAAGTACCATGAGCCCTGCCACACAAGCTCCTGATGAGCCCCATAGTATCACACTGAAGTAGTTTATGAGAGCAAAGACATCACTAATGCACAGCATAGCAACTGATGTAACACACTGTTTGAAAAGAGAAAATACCTCAGTTAACATTTATTAATTACTTGAAGGCATAATTTACACAAACACTTTAATTAATAAGTCCTCTGGATAGCATTTGACTTTGGTGAAAGTGATACCAGGTTTGATTCCTGGTGGGGATTCATGTGCGGACCTTGGCTGTGAAAGCACTTCTAAAATTTGCTACTTAAATAAGGTTTGAGGAAAAGATTTGTAGTTTCACATGATTTTACAACTATTTGTCCTATAATTAATCAATTTATCATCTAGCATAAATATTGAAATTAAACCTTTATAAAATGATTCATAAATTTTTTACGTACTGTGAAGAGGAGTGCTGGGATTGGAGTTGCCCTTTTTACGTGGATGAAAGAAAAAAGAGCAGGTAAATGCCCTTGGCAGGATCCAGCATGGAATAACCTTGCAGATGTGAATAAAATGCCATTGACACCCCCAAATGTGGACAATGAAACAAAGACTGGAACAGCCCAAGCCAGAGGTCCAAGGGCCTTATATCCAAAAGTCTGTTGGGAAATGGTAACCATTAAAACAAAGTAATTTTCAATATTTAGATGTGAACAAAATAAAAAAATTCCTGCATTCCTTTGCAGGGAGACTTGTGTTACTATTTAATAAGAAAGTCAAAGAACTTTTCATTAGATAATATCTGAAATCTAATTTTGTGCAATATGAATTCACTGGTAAGCTTCAGAGTGAACATGAAAAATGAGTAAATGCGAAGAGGATGGATGTATGAAGACAAAATTATTAACAAGGTAATTTAAGAGTGAGTTTGGTCATCAAGAGAATGAAATATTGGTTCAAATTTGTTTTCCAAATTTTCCAGCAGATGAATTGTGCCTATAACTCTACAAAGTTTATTTCAAGTTAGCTAGTGATAGCTAGGAAAACATATCATAGAATCTTGAGCTGAAAACAGAAGCAGTTTCCACATGAGGCTCCAAACCTATTTTGAACCAATGAAGAGGGAAGCACCATAGGGTGAGAATAGAATTTTATTTTAATTGATTACTCACCACGGCAACTGCTGGAGATGCAAGCATTTCAGTTGGTGGAACAACAGCAAAGTAAGCCATGTTTGTAAGTACATAAATTAAAGTGATAACTGGCATAGCTATCAGGATTGCACGGGGAAGATTCCTGCGAAAATAAATTGAAAGAAAATAGTTGGACACAATCCTGAATGGTAATAAATTAATTTAGCTGTCTAGCAGACCAAGAAAACTTTGAGACTACTACACATAAAGGGCCATATTTTCTAGAAGTCTTACATATATGTTTGGCATAAGAGATCCATCACTTCTGATTGAATTCAGGTCCAACTTATTCAACTAATTAAGAAGAATCTTTAATTTATATGATAAATATTTATTACAAGAGCTAGGGTTTATCATGGAAGTCTTTATTAATTGTATTGCACAATGCAATTAGGGAAGTGTAATCGGTCAGAATTTTTCGAATGCCGAAAGTTATGGTGAAAGATCATCCAGAGAAATTAATTTTTTCGGATGCAGAGGAATAATCCTCATAAGCATATCTGTTCTTTCCTGCAAAGTGCCCGATTTGACGGAAGAAGTAAAACAACTAGCATTATAAAGGTACTCTATCTGGAAGAATGATTAATCAAGAAAGGTATAATTTTCTACAATGCTTCTATCATTTCCATCATCTTAAATGAATCTCTTAATTGATACTGTGTCCTAGAGCATTAGTAATAGCTTTGATCGGGGATGTATGCGGGGATATCTAATAATAATTCCGAATAAGAGAAACCCCGAAATGTGGTGATCGAGCTACTTTTTAGTATAACTGTGATAACTTGGATTGGATTGGACTACAGCTCCTTTATCAAAGATTATAAATACTGTACATTTACCTGAGATAATCATTCCCTTCAAATTTATTTACTTTTTCTAAAATGAAACGCTAAACAAGTTGATCTCGACTTTCATTTCTGCTTTTAAATACTGCGTAAACACCATAAAAGGTAAATTCAGTACGTGTAAGAAAATTCTTCCATCAGTTTTCTTTGGAGTAAAATTTATTTAAGATTTCATGTACTAAGATTTTCCAAAGGACTTAAGACGTATATTTCGATTCTTCGATACTTATGCTCGTTTTTTTCTGCTGACCTGGTCATTTACATAGCTTTAAGGTGTACAGGCGAAAAACTTCGAAGATATTTGATCAGGAAATAATACAACAGAGTAATTGTGCAAAGTCAAAAATGTTATTCATTAAGGTTAGCAAAAAATTGTTTCATTATGAGAGAAACTAAGCATTCAAGCGATTGCCACTGGAAACTGAAGCATAGCCATTCTTGAAATGAATGAGTGAATAATTTTTGGCGATACATAATAGAGTATTAAAGACTCCATTGGGAACAGAAACAAGCATTTTTCTCTTGGGTACAAAACTTCAAATTGATCGATTTCTTTGTCTGGATCCTGAAACCCTTAAGCTCACCGCTCCTTTCCTGGAAATGGATTCCCTTTCCGACGATTCCTTAAGCCATTTGGAAGCATAAATAAAACATGACCATCTTAGTCTTTGACTACTGAGCCGTAATTCCTTGGGCACACCTATTCAACTTGCTTTCCTTTATCTTTGCTTTTCGTGGTCTGGTCTAAAGTTTTAGGTAATGGAATTACTAGTATTAGTGAATAAATGTTACCTCATTCGGTCAACTACACGAAAGTTCATGATTCTTAACTTATTGACTTAGACATTGGCATTGGCCGCTGCTTACGAATACATTTCGCACTTTGAGTCTTAAATTCACATTTACGTGATATTTTATATAAGACCGTATCTTCCGCATATTAGATATGAGAAAACAAAAATAGGGTTTATCTTTTTTTATTTTTCCCAGGTCAAAGTTATGAAATGTATTAAACGATTTTTTTATCATTAGATAACGCTTCTCTTCAAATACTGTTATACTTTAGTATATTTTATCTCTTTATTCATACGTAACTGAGTGCATTTAATCCATCTGGTGGTATTTTGTTTATCCTACGTGATTCTAGTTTTTGAAATAATCCATTTTATGTTACAAATTCAATTTAATTAAACACGATAATTGTCTCGACGTTAATTTTCGGTTGGTAATCTCTAAAGTAAAATTGCGAGCGACAATGCATAATTAATGAAAGAAATCAATTTTTTACTATGCGATAGAAGTAGGTAATAATATTGCATACGAAAATCACGGATTATTCTAGCTCTGCGATTAAATTATTACCTCGTGGGTGTTTCTTGGAATGCTTGTGGTCATCGCATGAATGGAACGTGCACGGCTTGAGACGCTTTTGCAGTTTTTCTTCTGTCACTAGCGATATCTTAAGTGTTACAATTGCCTCAATCAAAATAAAAGTTGAAGGAGAGTAAATAAGGGAAGACAGCGTTTCTTAGCGAAGGCACTACAAAGAAAGGCTTTCAGGCCTCCCAGGAATCATTCAATACTCCGATGCGTCAGAGAAGGTAGAATTTGAAATGCTTTCTCTTGAAACACGAAACTCTAGCTCGCTACCAAAAGGAATAACATTTTTTGCACGTTCTTGCTAAGTTTTAAGCCTATGAAACGCTTTGGTTGTATAAAATATTTTCTACAGTGTATTTTTGGCTCAATCTTAATTGAAAGTGAGTGGCGCGATAATCCCTCTAGGTAATTAGTGATTATATTTTGACAAGCGATGGGTGGTTAAATGTAAACTTGCTCAGAAGCTTAAAAGATGTGGAATGGTAGCAAAAGACCGAACAAATTTGGAAACGAGCTCAAATTCCTATAACAGCAATTCTGGTCCGTAAGAAAACGAGCGAAGAATTCAATAAAAACATAATGAGGGGCACTAAAGATCCGTACGCTCTCTTAATTGATCAGCAAAAATATTCAAGAAGGCGAACTAGGGTTAGCTACTTCGCATACTTGAAATGAAGGAGCAATTACTGTCTTTATCTAACAGAAATAATAATAATGCTCGTGAATGCCCTTTTTTATTTTATTAAAATCGAGATATTTATTTTCAAGCCTAAATAGGACACTTCCCGTTTCTTTTCATTCTAAATGTAAAATATAATCAGATGATATACTTAGGAATCATATAATCAATGAAGACGGGATAGGTAGAATGATAGGCTTGCTGAAGAAAACAAACTATAGATAGCCTCGGGATGTTTTAGCATGATCCTCGTAACAGTCGTAATTAGTTTGCAATGACGGAGAAAACGACTGCTAATTTTTTAAGTTAAGTTCTCATGAAATAATATCTTGGAGTGCAATGCATTATGTTATTCTTTCTTAAGAGGAAACATTGTTTCGATGCATGTTCCTAAAAAAACTGAGCTCTACTTAAAATAAGTACTACCAATCATATACTAACTTATCGCATTCATTTATAGTTCAAAATTATCACGAACCCTCATAAGTTTCCTAAAAAACTCGCATTCTCTTGAAATTAAATCAAACGATTATTTCCACTTAATCAGAGCTTGATTTCAACAAAGAGAATTGCTTGAATGATACTTCAGTCAGCGCTGGAAAGAGATGGAAAAGCAAACAGTTCTTACGGATCCTTGGGAAGAGCAATGACGTCAGCAGCATGGTTTCTGAGTAACAAAGCCACTAAATGCGAGAGATCGGGTGATACTGCAAGAGGGAGGTGAGATAAAAAAGGGCTACAAGTCCCTTTCAGAAATCACGCTTCTCTGTATCTGTGACCAACTTTTCGCAGTTCTCCAGCCAATACAATTTTATCTAAAAAACATTTATTCCTTTACTGTAAAGTTGCGTACTATAGACTAAGGAAAAGACCTGGAAAGCTTCGACGTAGATATGTGCTATAGAATTTTAAGTGATAATTGCGAGACTTAAGATATCTAAAAGAATGAATTCACTCCTAAGGAGCGAACCTTTCATTCCTAATTCTAAATGCATTCATAGATCTATTCGAGATGAAAATCCAGCATTTCATAGTAATTAATTCCAGATAAATAAGTGCATGCAAAGTTATTTTTGTAATGAGTATTCTAAGCAATGCACTGTAGGATACCGAGTGGAATGCATGGAGATTATAATGCGTAGTAATAATAGTAGTGAATTTCGTTAGTTACTAAATTGAAAGTGAATAATTAATAGAAAGCGGAAGATTGGACTGTATATAGTAGGCTTTCCTCTGTTGGGCTAATTTTATGGTAGACCTTGTTCAGAATAGAAACAAATCTTTTTTATTTACTCAAAATAAATAAAGCTTACTCGCCTTCGAATTATTCGCGCACGGATTCTAATGCATTATGGTGCATATTTTTGGCATTCGAATATATTTATATCTTTGTATAAGCTAATTCCAAATCAGTCTTATATTGCTGTGAAGATTCATATCGTTAGCCATTCTTGGAGATAAATATTATTCCTAAATAAAACAAACTGAGTGTTAAGCTCCTCGATTACTTTGTTATTCACGCCTAAAATACGATTCTGGAAAATGGTTTTCTATCAGAACCCAATTTTTTTTTACTTGGCAAATATTTAAAATACGACCATAAGTTTAACTTAACCATTAAGGAGAACTGCATTTTCGTTATTTAAAGCTGATATAGCAAATAACAATCTCACGTTGTCAACTGCTAAATTTTCCGAAGCATGATGAACTATCAAATAACTTTAAATAATCTGAGATCATGTTTGGAAGGAAACGTAGTATGTACATACAAAGCCAGGCAAAATTAAACTCCGACTCAAACAACTGTGACAACAAAGAGCTCGGTTTTGTAAAGAAGACGTTTGTCTCATGATGACATTCTCCCGAAAGGCATTAATGAAATAGGAGAATTAGGAAAGCGCAAAATGTCTCTAAATAAATGGAACTACCATTGAAATGGAGCAGGAAGTACTTTTATGTTCAAATTTTTTCGTGGAGTAATTAAAAGCATTTACTCTTTCGAGATTGACGTAGTAACGGCTTTTGTTCTGTGAGAATACTAGCTGCTAACTCCCCGAGATAATTTAAAGGGACATAAGCTTGCTGTTTTAAATTTAATCAGAAGGAGAAAAGTTGAAGTTATTACAGTAAATATTTCTCTGTATCTACACTTTTAATTGAAGTGGTGATTCGAACTTCGAATTTCTTTCGCTAATTCTAGTATAACCATAACTTATTTACGACTATGCTTAGACTTACAGCGGAAATTTCCTCCTCTTTCTTATTACATAAAGCAATAGTCACAAACTCAATATCGATACTTAAAAAAGTAAAGAATTTTGGGAATACTCAAAAACGAAGAAATTATAGAGCGTTTCGATTTCGAAAAATCATAACTCAGATTATGTTTATGATTATGGCCTGGACACGTTTCCTTGTTGACCCACCTTCTCTACGGCCCTGGGTATCGGTAATATACGTCATTTTTGAGATAGAATGACTTTGTGGTAAAGAGGGCCGATACTATTTAATTCATCACATGCTAAAGCCTGCCCATTGGAAACCTGAGTTACTTAGAAATGAATCTTCAGCTCTCCAAACAAACCATGGTTTGAATTTGCCAGGGCAAATACTCGGCGGCGTGTCCCTCCCCCGAGTGGAAGGCAGGCCCCGCCCAATTCGCCGACCCATATAAAAACCTCTACCCAGCTCTCATGGACGTAAAAGATCCCGCTGGGAAATCTCCCCAATCGATATTCGTTCTCATCTCCTCCTGCGTCTTCCAAAGGAAAAGAGATCGCATTTAATTTTCAGTTACGCTCCACTGTATATCGCTTAGAAAAGGTTTCGGGCTAAAACCCGCAGAAAACCGTCGCGATAGAATTAAATCTTTCTTGAGATAAACTCGACGCGGGGGAGAGGAGCAACAAGTGAGTGTATGGGGGCGCGAAAGAGAACAAGTCGCCGTGAATTCGTGCGAGAGATAGAGAGGGAGAGAGAGAAGATTGCTGATCATCGACTGGCATTGATGGATGAAGTACAGAGTTAAGAAGGGATGTGTGTATAAGGTCGATACATCAGACAAGTGTTGCGTAATCATTAGCCTCCATGAAGAGCGTTGAAAGAACTGGATAACATAAATTCAAGAACTCAAAGAAAGAAATTTAGGCAAAATCACATTTCTGAAGCTGGAATGGTGATAATTTCAGCTTTAATAAATGTTAAAAACTTCGCGAACAAGGATTGGTTATGTTGAAGATAACGAGTAAACAAGAGCATCATGTGTGTACGGATCTCAAAAATTTCTTCCTTAATGAATACATACGAATGGAGAAATGGAAAAAATTAAAAGAATACGAAAACCTGATTTCTGCTACATTATTATGTGTTAAAATCGGATATTATTAGAAACTGATTCTATCGATTGCATTTTTTCTTATAATGAATTATGGAAATATGGCAAAAAAACATATTGAATAACCGTGTAGGTCGTTGGATAATAACTTCATATTATGTTTATGGCCGCCTCAAAACGGCTTCGATCGTGTTTTCATCTTTTCGGAAGACATCGAATAAAAGTAAAAATATCGAAAAGACGAAAAGGCTTACGCAAGTCCCGTTTCAGTTCGTACTACTCTGGCAAACAACTGCGAGAATATCCAATTGTTCTAAATATGTCTAAAATAATTATAAATTGTTTCTATCAATATTACATTTTTCCTGCTTTTCAAACGGAAAAACATTTTTCTCTGCTTTATGTATCTCTGAATTTGTCAAATGGCATAACGCGTGGACTCCGCATTATAGTGTGAAAGGATATCCGAAAAGGTCGCTGGAAAATTCCAAGCTTCGATGCTTTGATTGATCGCTAATCTTCGAACGACCGTAAAATTCCGAAGTGATACCTCGTTAACGTTATGCTTCCAAGATTAATGGACAAATCGCGCAATCCTATCTGATCCGCCTTCCATATTCTCCGAGAGAATGAAAGAAAAAACCCTGATGAGAAGAGCCTGATAATAATACATCTTTTAATGTTGATTTGATTGATTTGACGATTTATTCAATAATAATAATGAGTACGTTTTTACCGATTAAAACGTTAAAATATAGAATTTTATCGTTAATGGAAAGAAAATACCTATTCCACTTTTTTCATCAATGCCGAAAATATCTGCCAAAGAATACACTACAGTAGATGATATTCTGAGAAACGTAAATAAATTTCCCTAAAATTTCACAAATAAAACTTTACACAAATATAATAAAACAGGTAAATAACAAATTTTCCACTAGCCGTAAATAAATGCTACGTTAAAATCGGGAAAATAGATTAGGGTTGGTTACCATGAATCTATTTCTCTAGTTTTAAAATTATTAAGTAGTTTCCAGATCTGGTTTTGAATCAGCTTTGTTTGGTTTAGTCTCAGACAGAAAAAAGAAGCAAAATACTATTATGAACTTAAATAATTACCAAACCAATACGAACGATTAGAAATTCTAAAAACTCTGGCAAACCCTTCCTCAATTATCATCAACAACAACCTCTACCCTTAAACTTCCCCTATCCTTTCTTCCACGTTGAAAAATTTCTTCATTCCTTTAACCCTGTGTAATCCTCCCCCTTCTCCTTACCCCGCTTATTCCCCCTCTCTTTTTTACCCTTCCTATCACTATATATTGTGACTGTTCCTCGTTTCTTGTACCTGATTCTTAAAGCGTCGAACCCCTTGGTCCTATTTATTAAATCCTGTGGGAACGTGCACAAGTTGTTTTTATTCCTCTTTCATTAAATAATTAAATTTTAATATAAATCTAATCTATACGAAAAATATACGAATTTCAATGTAAAAAAATTATAGCAAAAGTTTCAAGAAATAATGTTTCTCAAAAATTTATGGAACTAAGTATACTTTGTAGTTTTAGTACTTCGAAAAAATCTTTTCGTTATTCCAACAAGAAATTTGAAATGCCTACTGAAACGAGTCGTCATCACATTGATGGGGATTTTGTGATACGATTCAGTTTCCAAAGCGTCAGAAAAAGACAATAGAGAAAAAAATGATATTTACTAAAATTCTTCGTAGTTGATTTCTTGGAAATAAAAAAGTGCGTCAGAATAACTCATAAAAATTATTGAAATGAATATAAATGTAGTCGAGTCAGTTGAATATATCGGGATCACTTTTAGAAATGACTTAAACTGGAGCATAAATATCCAAAAAATCTGCGGTAAAAGAACTTAAAAGCTCGACTTTATTAATCGCATTGTAGGTAGATGCGATGAAAAGGTTATACAGCGATGTTATTTCATTTTGGTCAGGCCCCATATGGAATAGGAATTATTTGAATTTGGTTTTACTATTAATGATTGGCGCGAATTTTAAACGAAGTAATGATCTCTCGTTATGCGAAGAAAAATTTCTAAGCATGTACATTTAAAGTATTCCGCTTAGAAAATTCTTTATAGTTGTATGCGTCGAGTATATGGGATCCGCCGGATAAAACGTGCACCCGCGGACTGGAGGAAATGCAGCGCAAGGCGATAAACTTTGTCATAAAATGCTACGATTAAAAATGCTCTAGGGAATCCTTGAAAGAAAAGAGATTGAAAGTTAGACTGCCGATAGTTTGATACATTCAGAGAAAGTACATTTGCGGAAGATGTAATCGTTATTGTGCGATCCCCCTGCTACTTCTGCCTATTCGAAAATGAGCGTAAAATAAGAGAAATAGATTCAAGAATAAGTTGTAATGAAACCAAACTTTCCGCAAATGATAAGCGACTACTACAAGCTTAAGTAGTAATTCGAACTGTATTTACATCCCCTGCAACACGCCGAAAGGCGGTTTGGAGGGTATTAATGTAGGAGTAGAGAGATTGAATTATGATATAACTGTGTTCAAAAGCTTGAAATATTACAACACAATACAAACGTCTTTATTGGGTGAAATTGGATAGAGATATTTAATATCATCAGCTGACGATACTCTTTCGATCAGTCGATGAAATCATGCCAGTCATAATTCTCTTTCAGAATGGTAGGGGAAAGATGAACTCCTTTCTACTTGGGGTCAATTTCAATAATAAAAATAAGGCCGATATATAATGGATTCGTAATATAATCAAAATGACTGTGAAACACATCGCTCGCTTATTTTATGTGATAAGGTTCCAAATATTTTTGCTAAAAAATATGTGAGGCGAAAACACGAGAAATATACTAACCGGCCATTATTCAAACATTTAATGATAGTGTTTCTACTTCTTTAGCATCGGATGACTACTAATAATGTAGAAGGAAAACATAAGATCCTCATGGTAACATTTGATTTAACTCAGCAAACATAAAGGACAATTTATTAAAGAATTTGAAGCGAAGTTCAATAAAAGATTTTACTTTGAAAAACATATTGCATAGGATGATATATAACAAATCGAGGACGGTGAAAAATGTATTTATGTGAACTATTTGTAGGTACATACATACCTTGCTGTATCTCAGTAATAGCAGTTATAAAATGATCTTAGGCATCAAAGCTAAAGATTTTAGATCACCATTCAAAAATATTTATGTATAGGTCAATATTTATGAAAGGTAGTTTTGTATAGTGTCAGATAGATACAGAGCTCTGGGGCTCTGTGTCCGCAACTTACTTTGTCAAGTGCTAAGTTACCCCAATCGATTCATTGAAGATCTGTAACAGTTGCGTCATCACATCCACATATAAACCAACGCGTCTCAAGAACGTCCCACGCTAACACTTCCATTGATCCCCTTAATTAAATCTTCTGGAAGATATGGACCAAGGCGCTACATTCTCTATTACCCTCCTTCATATTCAGCCGTCTGTTAACAGCATGAGGAAACTCCTTCTAAAGAGATAATCAAGTCAATCACGGCTATAATCTAGTAATAAGATTCCATTGAAAATGTGAAAGAACTTCGAATCTAACTCTGAACCAATCTGCTTCAATAAAGTTCGTTCAGCTCTCATTGGTTTGTTTGTCGCAGCGGCTAGTTCATCTCTCGTCGAATTTACGTTCACGAAAACGAGAGGTCTGAAATTATTTTTTACGAATGAAATAATAAATATAACTTGTACTTTTCCACAAATATATTTTTGGCTTTACTTTGGGGAATGCCCATTCCTAAGCCTGACGATGAGCTGAAAATTCGAAACCATTGGTTGCAAAACCAAAAATATATTTGTGGAAAAGTACATGTTATATTTATTATTTAATTTATAAAGGAATTCCACCAAATCTCTCTAGAGGAGATTAATTTTTTTACGAATGATCACGCGAGGCTAATTATTTCCATTTACAAGTAATTTACTACGAGCTATGAAGCCGTGAGTGTGTAATAATGCGGAGATATAAATGGAATATTTTCAGTAAGGAGCTTTTTACAACATCAACAGCAGCTCTTTCTTTTTAACATCTTACATATCTATGGAATCAAATGCACAAACTTTCTCTTATACATAGTTCTGATGGTGAATAAGAAAATGACGATTTATTGTGGCCACTATTTATTTGAATCAAAAGACAGGTACCAAATCACACAATTAAAAATTAATAGTTTCATTATTTACATTATTGGGAAAATTAAGGAGAATTAAAGATAACATTCTCATAAGCAACTATGAGTAATATAAGTCTGCACAGAGTTGAGCCCGGAAGCCCGTTCGAAATTTTTAACCACCCGCCGTTAGCAAACATGAGCTCTGGTGAAGGAATGGAATATTTTTCCTTGCTTTCCTAACTTAACAAAAGTGTTGAAAGCGATCATTTTCCACATAAGTTTAATGCTATGAATGACGCATTAGCATATTACCAACTCTAAAAGTAAAATTAAAACATTAATTTTTTTGAGAAAAAGTACCGAATTTCACATTCAGAAAATCTGAAAGATACATGGATAAAGTACTGAATTGCCAGCTTCAAGCTTATATCTCGTAGCACAGTATATTGTTACATTTAGTAGAACCTAACCGGGAATCTCTTTCGTCTGTTCAGGATTTAAAACTTCAGAATGGAAATGGATGCAGCTGGTATATCACTTATCCATGGTGGATAAATTAAAAAGAAGCGGCTAACGTTTAGTATTCGTGAAAGGTAACTATAAAAAAATCATAAATATTTCTTCAAAAATTTCCGATATCAATAGAATATGCAAGATGAATTTAAGCAGAATATGTAAGAGCGTGGAAGCCCAAAAAATTAATCGAGAAAAAATGGAAAATGATAAGGAACTAGCGAACACATCGTGCGCTGTTTTACAGAAAATTATGACAAAGGAAAACACTTACTTGTGAGGATCCTGAAGTTCTTCCGTTACGAAATTGAGGTAGTTCCAACCGCCAAAGGCGAACAAACCAGAAAACAAGGCGAGGCAAATGCTTCCGAAATCTTGCGGTACGTCGAAACTACCGTTTAGATGAGATTCCCCTCCTAAAATGTAGATGGAAAGAAAAAGATACCAGCCTTAAACATTTTTAATCGAACTTCTGTGTAAAGATACAAGTATAATAGCTGTTATGGTCTCAAATAGGAGGAAGAATTTTTTTTAATTATGCAGGAGAGTAGAAAGTGATAAACGGGCTATGTATAAACGAAAACTTACCTCATGGCGCAGAAGACTCATCACTTCCATGAAAATAATTATGTATTGTTGTTATGAGGAATTTGTTTTAACTTTAATATGGTGCGTCACAGTTAAAGGAGGTGATTATGTTTGGAGGTGATATGACGTTTAATTATTTGAAATTTGTTTTTAAAATTATCATTCATTTACGGAGGTTCATTTACTGATTCAGCTTATTCGAACGTCTTGCAATCTTGAATCTTGCTTCCTTTGTAACTTCGAGCATATTTTTCGAGTAGACTTTAAGGAAAAGATGAGTCCCGTTCTGAGCTTCATTCATCAACGCTAGATATAAAATTAAAATGATATTGATTATCAAATTAAATAAAAAGATAACGATTCTCCATAAATGTAAGAGTAAGAATGAAAGGATTGTTCACAAAAAAGAGAAAGACCTACTTCTAAGAATTATTTGAATGTAGTTCTACTATTACTGATTGGCGCGAATTTAAAACCAAGTAAAGATCTCTCTCATAATGCGAAGAAAAACTGCAAAGCGTGCACAATTAAAGTATTCCTCTTGGAAAATTCTTTTTCTGGCAAAGCTCCATCAAATCGACATCATGTTTTTTTTACCGATTCAAAGCTTGAACAAATGCTTTTGAAACTACAGTGGTGCCTTGGTTAACGACTTGGGAGTCCATCCCAAGATTTTCAACGTTAACCAAAACCGTCGTTATCCAAGGCGCGATTCTCTGGAAGCATATTGCTAATATTCAATGTGAAAATAAAACTCATTGAAATGCAATTAAAATATAGTCCATATGATTTATTCAATTATATTTGCAACAAAGAATTATCAATGATAAATTTAAGTTATAAAAGAATCACCTTCACCAATCTTCACCTGAAGGCGTTGTTAACCAAAGATTGTTTCATTACCCGAAACATTTTTTTATCACAGCCATTCGTCGTTAACCAAGATACCGCTGTATTTGCTTTACGCCTATTTCTATAAAATATCTGAAAGTTCATTGAATATTTTATAACATTAAGGTAAAAAAAATCAGATGAATGAAGTTTAATACATACTGCAGAATATATTTATAACTAGTATATTTATCGTTATAATTACTAGATTATTTTTAGGTAAGTCGAGGTCTTGAAATCTTCTGCACAGTGTATCACGGTAAATTCGGCGTCTGCAATCCGTCGGAAATTGCCATCCAAATAGGATATCTGGTTGCATACGATTAAGGATACGCGTTCGAAATTTGTGGTACCTTCTTCTCGAAGCACAATTTTAAAGTAAATATCAACTCTTCACAGAAAAATGAGTTCCCAATACTATTTCAAGTAACTAAGTTAAACTGCTTAGTCTATTCGAATATCTCAGAATTTCACGTGCCCTCAACTGTCTTAAATGTTTCACGCAATGCTTGTGTGATTGAATATGTTGAACTTCAAAGATTACGCTATATTTAAAATTATTTTGAAAATCATAGTTGTAAAAAAGTGGTGTTGTACCTTATATTATCTTTATCTGTAAATTTAAAATCGCTAAATTATTTAAAATTTTTGATTTTGAAATCGACTTCGTTTCATGCTTTGCATTATAAGGTTCGAGAGTATTCGTCTACCAAACTTTTCTATGCAGGTGCACAACCCTGAGAAGACCATACATGACCCTTACCAAAAAACCCTTTCCCCTTTGTCTAGAAGCTTAAAAGTGACGGACGTGGAGGACCTAAAAAGCGTGGCTTCCTGTCGCAAGAACATTTAAGGTTTCATCACCAGCAGCACGCTTCTTCTCCTCTCGTCGCTAATAGAGGTGTGAAACGTTTAGGATTCCATGAAGTTCCTCCTATACTACTTTCTTCACCAATTTAAAATTTAGATTATCATAAACCATGCATTGTAACTACCGTTGAATTTTCGAGCGAAGCATTAGTTTCGAGCACTTTTTTAACTGTTCTAATATTAATTTTGGAGGTTGCCGCATTTGATTCTATCCGATTTCGTGATGTTTTTCATTTAGAGGAGTCAATGGAGGGTTTATTGGGGGTATTCTACATGAAAAAGAAAACAATACAGTCTCTTTGTAACAACCGCATACAAATTTCATAAGGTTTGGTAGAGGTTGAGGTAAGGTTTCATAAGTAGATAATCATTCTTTTATCCTGGTGATAACAACTCGAGATAAATATTAGTATCATTTACCTAAAATACTATTCGTGTCTGTAATGTGGATAATACTGCAGATGAAAAATCCATCATTAAGTTCATCTTCATTTTCATAAAGAAAACATAGCGAGATTCTTGTATTATTAGTTTCATTATTTTCTTACACTTCAAAATTTTGTAATTTACCTGCATAGTCTCAATCGTTAAAATACATTTGACTTCTCTTCTATAACCATTTATAGACATTCAATGATTGGCACAAGAATGAAATATTAAAATCATAAATATTATTTAGTGCGAAATAATTCTAAAACGTATTTGTACCACCATATTTAAGTTAATGTAATAAATGCAATCGCAACTTCAGAAAAAAAACCTCGTTGGCTCAAGTTACTCGTATTACGACGACGTCTTAACGTGAGAATTCGTCTTAATTATAGCTCTCAAAGCTTCCTTCTTTCGTTTCTCATAGTCAATTCCCAGTATTTTACACATTTTTTATTCTAGAACACAAAGCGATTTCCAGTTCTCTACCGAAATTACCATGCTATTTCATTCACTCTTCTTGTGTCTCCCTTGAAAAGTATCCAGAAAAGCTTGAAATTATCCGAAAATGACGACTTACAATTTGCATCCACGCCAAATATCTTGAAGTTACGATTATTTTCCTTCCCAACCTTTTACAATTACGAGGGAAAGGTGAAAATATCTCGGCCTGACACAGAGATGGCGTTCCAATCAGCGAAAATTTATGATCCCTGCCTGAGCGCACGTGTCATTAGTTCGTAAGACAAGTTTCAACTTGTTCTCTCAAGTAGTTTGTTTACACGTATTGTTGCAGTACCTTACCCTCGTATTGCTTTTAGACTTGGCTTATAATTAAGTCGATAATTGCTGGTTATACTGTTTAGGCACATTACTGGACCTCGATGGCGTAGCGGTTAAAGCGCTCGTTTGCCGCATAAAGGGTTCAATCCTCCTGGTCGACTCAGCCTGTGAAAATGAGTACCGGTGGTAAAATTCTGGGTAATAATAGGTGGTAGAAACTTAAGTAGTGCCAACAACGCTATTCTCATTTCATACCGTTAGGCTCAAGTATTAGCAGCTTTAACATGCTAAATCCAGAAGACGTTGCTACGCTATGAAAGGAAGACTATTGTTATTATTTTACCACCGGAAATATTTCATACCGTTACTCAAGTATTAGCGGCCTTAAAGTGCTAACTCCCGGAGGCGTAGCTACTCTATGAAAGGGAGACTACTATTTTACAAACGGATACCCCCTTGAAATCTTCCTGCTGCTGGCGAATAGCCACCTTAGTGGCGAAATGGCTAGTGTATATATGGATATAAGTGTGGATAGCCTTTTGAAACCAAGGTTCCAGATTCGATCCCCGGCTAACAGGGCTTTTCCCAGCTAACATGGGTGTTTGAGTTCGTTACCTGTGACTGTGATCGTTCAAATTTTTAAAGGGTTCCTGTTTCCTTTAGAGCACAGTTTCCCAAACTTTTCCTCCGGCGGAACACTTTATCAATCCTATGATATCAGCGGAACACCTAGGTTACTTTTTCTTAATTCAAAACTGAAATTCATACAAGAATTATCATTCTTCGTAAGTTTCTGCGGAACACTTAAAAACTCTTCGTGGAACACCAGTGTTCCGCGGAACACACTTTGGGAAACCCTGCTTTAGAGAATATATCATTAAGTAGTAATATGCGATAGGGGGAATAAGGAATCAAGCGTAAAATTTTCTTTTATGGTAACCTGAAATGATCAAAACTTATGAAATATAAACAAAAGATGAATAGTCTAATAAAAATTAATGATTAGGACTGAGAAAAATGCTTCTTAAGGAATAATGAACTGAATTACACACGGTAATTAGAGGCTCGATTGTTAAGGAAAGGGTATTGTGAGTAAACATAGACAAGAAAGAACTTGTTCTCCGAGAATGGAGAAGAAATATAAATATTTCTTTGGGGGCCGATGTAGTTACAAACATTTTTAGTGGAGAAAATCTACCTTGTTATCGCAGAGACCGGGGAAATATTCCAGCAACGATACTGATAGCGAAAGTGGCTTCCAAGGATGATAAAGAATCGACGATGAGGATACTCCAGGAAAAGATTAGTAAAATAAACTTTCATAATCCCCAGGTTTGGGAAAAAAGGAGCAGTAATCTTCTTTGGGTACGTAGAAATTCTATGCTAGTAAAGAAATTGACTCAAGCAATCATTGCGCGATATAAAAATGTTTCCACTTAATTTAATCGTATTCACATAATACCCAGTGCCAAATATAGATATTCATTAAAATAGGCTTACCCATCAGGATGTAAATGACGCCCGCAACTATGATGACCACCAAGGCTGCGACTTTTGCTGCTGTAAATACCACTTGAATTCGCATGGCCCATCGTACGCTGATACAGTTCACAGCAGTAAGTAAGCCTATGGGAGAAATATTCCAACAGTCGATCAATAAAAACATGACAGAATGAGAATTTTAGGGATCATGGTCAATTGGGGCCGAATACCAAAACACCTAAATAGTGGAGGGACAATTACTCTCACGTAAAAGCAAATCTTCTCCTCGAGTCAGGAATGCAAATAGAAATGAAAGGTTGAATCGAACTGACTACATTTTTTAATGTCTAGGATTTTTGCGGAAGCAATTAAAACGTTAGTATTCGTCTCAGCGGCATTATTCTCCTTCACAATCCTATCACAATTGAAACATTGCATGAGCGTTTTTCATTTACAGCGAATCGCATTTAGATTTCAGTTACACGATCTATTATTTTTTTAACTCTACGGGAAAATTCGAATGATTTTTTTTTCAACGCGGCTCAAGAAATTACATTTTTGTGATTCCATAAACCGTAGAATGCATGGTTTACGTGCAAAAACCATAAGATATGGGATAATGAATACTGTTGTTTTAATGAAAATGAACTGAGTATTTCCTTAAATATTCGTTATCCTACTTCCTCTCTACAGATGTTTCTTTCAATCTTCCTAGAAGGTGCTTTCATCCAAACTCGCGTTTTCTTGTATCTTTCCCACATGCGCCACGTTAAATATTTTATCGATCTTTAGCCGTTAAACATTGTCATTTTTCTCATTTTGGGTGGTATCTTCGAAGCCCACGTAAAAGCTGAGTATTTTAATATGTATTTTCAGATGTATAATCACCAATTTTTGGAATAGTATTCCGAGAATCGGCTTTGGTCCTCAAGGACAAAAGCAGAGGTGTTTCCTATCCACACCCACGGCGATACGCTTCCTTTCTTCCGTAGAGTTTTAGGATTCTCCTCGCGCAGAACGGCAAGGAATCACTATCGTAGATGTGCGTGAGGAATATCGCCGTGCCATTGCCAGTACATCTGGCAGGGCGATCGGGCAGGGGAGTCGCATAGAATACAATGGAGGGAAGTTGTCTTTCGTAGTAGACTCCCGATTCTATCAACGTGAAAGTTGGGTGGATAAACTTGATATTTCTTTTGGGTACGAGCTTGGCGAGTCTTTATAACTGCACTTGCTTAGAAGGAAAGAAGCATCTTAATAGCAATTACGCCTATTACATACCTTCGCATCACCGAATTAAATACATACGTTCAAAATTTTAACTATTATTTAACTGGAAGAGATGTTTATTGATCAGTCAGAACGCATTCTTGATCTTTTACGATATTTTAATATGATTACAGTCGTGTTAGATTAATTCTACTAAATACAGTGTTTAAAATCCGTTATATAACTGGTAGCTGAATATAGTCTCCGAGAATAACTTTCTAGTACTGAACAAAACAAACATAAGTTTAACCATCCAACTAACCATTCAAACACAAAAATGTAACCCAAGCAAATAATTACTTCAGTCTTCTTTGAACTCAATATCAAGATGGGAATTGAAGCAAAAAAAAAGTTTAAAGTATTAAAAATGTGTTGCTGAACAATTTTTTAAACACGTAAAGGGAATTGTCGGCATCCTTAATTTCAGAATTATTATTTAGACGGGACTATATGGCACACGAGGCTATCTTTTTGGCACGCGGAACTCCGACGACGCTTTCTTTGTCATAAGTTGTTCAGCTTAAACTTGAAAATCGAAAGTTTATTTTGGTTTCTGTTATTGAATAATATTTTTCGGCATTAATAACATTTTAGACCCATAACAGAAGTAATAACCTTGATAATTTGAGCATCTCACCCATATTCTTGGCACCTCATTGGCAATCAAATCTTTTGCTTTGTCTATTACAAAACTCTCCAACAAAAAGTTTGCCATCCTTCATTTCGTCCTTATTAATAAGAATATAAATAGTTAAATAGTTGTAGCCAACCTTGACTCTCGTATTAAAAACAACAATTTCGTCTTTTGCTCCTAGTTTTTGCTTAATTATTTATCATAAGTGTAGTCTTGAGTCATTTACTGTTTTTAATTGACCAACGACGTTAACTCAGGCAAAGGTGATCTCTTGCAAAAGAGAATGAAGATTAATATTACCCGCGGAAAAATGACAATAAAGAAATTCATGTAAATGATAGAAAAGCTTGAATGAAAAATTTAAGCACATAGATTTTTGACTGATAACGGACAGCAAATATTCGTGTCACAAAAGACTACAACATTTTTCTACTCTTATGCCACAAAAAGATAGAATTATAAGCTGGAAAATATTCCTGAATGTGCTATGACGTAATAGTAGAAACAAGCTACAGAAGATGACTTACAGAGACAAATGGCGGCCAACAGTCTGATGGCTTCCTCAGGCGGTTCGCAGGTACCGAAAAATGGTTTCGCTGCATAATTGGCGAATGTTAATGCCACCACGGCCTGCGTGGTCGGCCTGATGATCAGTAAAGCCACCCACAGTCTCAGAAATGCCGGCAGAGGACCAAATGCTGCCCTTATGTATGCGTAATCTCCACCTGCTCCGGCACCACTGAAAGAACAATAAAAATTTGTAGAAAATATAGAGAAAGTAAACAGATTAACGTAGATATATTACGTTTTTCAATAAATTGGTATACATATTACTAACACATGATTATTATTATTAACATCAAAGTACGCGCAAGAGCGAGGTATTCATTATTTATTTCTAACAAGTAATGTATTCAACGAGTGTGATTCGTCCCGGAATTACATTTTAGAGCCGAAATACTCTTTCATGTAAGTTTCTCTAAACTAGATTATACTTAAACGTTGCCAGAAAAACACCAAAACTCCTCTAAAAAGAAAGAAAAAATGGACTTTTGGTCCGTTGAACATGCGCGCACAAAATATTGGCCATCCTAATTCGTGTCACTCATTCAAATTCGAAAAACTGCGAAAAAATATTCCTTACGCGGGGTATCAAAGCTAACTGACTATGCAATGAAAACAAAAAACCTTCAAGAAAGAGGTTTGCTGATGAAAAAGACATTTTATGTAAAAATATCGACTGCAAATGAGCTAACCCCCTTCCTTCGTATTGCACGGGGTGAGAAAATATCTTCGACTTTTTTTTCCTGCTTCTGCTGCATTATCGCTAGTGGAAAAAATTAATTCAAAACAACTGCTTCACATATGAATTTCCCTAATTTTATACAGATCTCCACATAGACAAACACAGAAAGGACCGAATGAGCTCTCCACCGTAATGTAATTTGCTCTAATAAAGATAGCGAACTTCGTATTTTCAACAAAATTTTTTATTGTGACAATGGCTGTATGCCGAAACCGGTCGTAAATAAAAAAAAATTGTGAGGAAAATAAGAAGTTAGCCGTCTCATTTAGTAAGTACGACATATTGATTATATTAAATTTCTCTCTTTGTCTTAAATTTCTTCCAGTGGTCTGTAAACTTAAATCTAACAGTAAGCCCTTCTCTTCAAGCGAATCTCAACTTGTATAAGAGAACGTTTTAGAAGCCCATTCTGCTTGGTTTGGAATGTATGACACAAGTAATATACTTTAATAATCAGAAGCTCAGGATGCCAGGGTATTCACGAGGCCCCTTTTAGATAAATATTCCACGTAAAAGCCTGGCAAAATGTATACTGAAGGTCCCGTTAGAACGCAGGTACCGGAATGCACCTAGTGAGTAAAAAGCATAAATCCGCCACTGAATGTTACTTTTCACAACGAACGCCCAACGTTCACGGTAAACTCTGGGTGAAGGTATTTTTCTCTAACATCATAAATTTACACTAAAAAATAAATAGTCCTCATTGACACGTAGATAAAGCACACATTCTGATTTAGGCACCTGTGTTCAAAATTCCAAAATTCCACTGCCTATAATAGAAAAGTAAATAAGATAATAATAAACCAAAATAATATCAAAACATATAAATCTGGTGGTATCAATCTATTTTTCGGATTTGTGGAAAATTGGGAAAGTGCGCCTTCATGCTTGTATTAGTCACTCCTCATCATAAAAATTTCATAGGAGAGGTTTTCCAAAGAAGGAATCAGAATTGTATCCGAGCATCTTCATAAAGGGAGTATGACAACCTTTTTGAAAATACATATCCTCAACTTTGGAAGACTTCATTGTATATCAAAAATCTTTGCCAGACTTTTTCGCTTAAAAATCGGGAGAATGAGCGAATATTGATTTTTACATTTTTATCTTTGCAAGAGTTTAAGTAGATAACATATTTTGAAAGTGAAAGGGGGGCATATAACCCTTTTCCGATGCTGGTTTTGAGGGGTCATTTGCCCCTTTCTCTTCCCACTCTGTGAATACGCAACTATAGGAATTACGTAACTTACACGGGTTACGTAACTTACACGGGTTACGTAAAAGCAATAAAACTAATCCGGCGAAGAGAATTAGAAGCTAAGATGAAGTACTATCTTCTATGATCAAAACTTGTACGAAGATGAACTGCGATAGTGAAACGCAACTTCTACACGCGGAAGTTACCAAGTGTTTTATTTAAGATGGTTAGATCAACATTCCACGAAGTCAAGATTGATCATATTAATTTTATTCTACATCTGGTGAAATAATATTATTTCAGTAAGAACCGTTGCATACCACGATTTAGACTCCGCTCGATAGCCTTAAAGAATAGGAGCCAAGAGTAAATATACCAAATAAAGCGTGAAAAATACTCACGATCCTCCTTGATCTCCTGTTAGACATGTTCCCAGTTCCGCGTAACATATGGCTCCGGCGGCTGAGAGAATCCCGGAGACGGCCCAGACCACAAGAGCGGGTCCCGGAGCTCCTCCGGTCTCTTTCAGGACTCCGGCTGGAGATACGAAAGCCCCGGAGCCGATGACTGTACCCACGATGATGGCGACTCCATTCCAGAGTGTTAAACGTCTCTTTAGCTGCACTGGGCCATCTTTGCCTTCAACATGTTTCGGCGTCAGCGATTTTGATTCTTCGCCATTGATGGATCCACCATCTGACGGATAGGTGCGTCTAGAGATAGACGGCATCCTCCAGACAACTGCCGAAGGAAGACAGAGAGAGTGGGTGATTTATCTTCTTGATCTGGGTAAAAGTAAATGCAATATGCCTCGGTATTAGTGTTCAGTTAGATAAGATAGAGACCGACTAAACAATTCCATCGAAACGAGAATGTTTCAGAGTACGTTTATTCGCGTTTTTGCGTTTGAGGAACGAGGACTAAGTGAGGACCCCTGGAGTCTGAAGATGGGCTAATTCGAAGGTTTGATCCTCCGATAATCCCAGCACAATTCTTTGTAAAAAATTGAGTTTCCTGCTAGCAAGCACTTCAAATTAAATGTTGAATACCAATTTCGCATCGAAAGCGGATGTAAGATAAACACATTCTATTAGTGCACTAATTTGGAAAGAGAAGATTCACGGAAATACGATGACATATAAAGGGGACTGAGCTAAAAAGATTAAGTACGTAAAACTGACTCATGGGACTCAGATGAGGTTGCCCTGTGTGTCTTTTATTTCTCTGCCTTATGCTTCTGTCCCGAGGATTTCATTCGGGACAATAAAATGTTTAAGAATAGCCTCTGAAGTCAAACTTAAACTTTGTTTTTAATATATTTGGCATTTTTAAAGGCACATTCAGTTAGCCATTTTCATCCCAAAAGCTTATGACTATTATTTATGACTTGTGAAAATTAAAGAGGGAATTCGTTATATAGCAGGATTGATTATGTAGAAAAATGTTCAATAATGTAATATTAATGTAAACAATATCTGCAATGTTGCTTACATTCAAATTAATATTGATGGATGAATCTTTTAAAGTATTCACCACGTCTGCTGTTGCATTCGTAGCCTATAAATTGTCCTGTTCAATGTGAATATGAATTTACGACGTTTGTGCTCGTAGGTAAGTACAGGCAAATTACAATCTTTGAATTGCCTGCATTTCGCTGAGTAATTTGTTACTAACCACGTTAATTCAAAATTTAAAACTCTTGGCTCAGCAGTATTCCACCTAGATTTTTTGCATTTCTGTCAACGTATAGACAGCATTTCACTCTCCGGTTATCGACCGGGTTCAACTTAAATACATTTCTGTTCTGGTTTAGCTCTGCTCCGAGCAAATGTACCACCATTTCCGACATATTTCTGGTTCAACGTGTTTTACCTTTTGAACAAATCGTGGTGATAAACGCAGAATGTTTTTGCATGTTAAAGTTTAGCATTGTTTAATTGGAATACTACCACTACTGGAATATAATCATCCCCATAAAGTAGGTGCTTGCATTATAAAAATGCATTGGTAAATAACTCTCCTAAGTACCGTAGATCTCCAACAGACTAGAATTATTACCTGAAGAAGTAGTGGCTCCCTTCCTTATTGAGCCGTAAATCATTCAAAGGAACATTAGGCATGATCATGGCGATAACAGTGTGAATTGCAGAGTAATATTAGCTTTCTTCGTCTTTTTATCTTAAATTGAGTTTTTATTATCTCCAAGAATTTCAAATATTATGCACGTATTTTATTGTAGACTTATGTAGTGCTAAACTTGTCGTTTTCCTGGCTTCGATCTTTATCCGTGTTTTTGTTTTATTATATTATATCCGCTGAGACGAAAAGAATAGAGATTTGTATCGATGCTACCATTTGTAATGATAGTGTTTACGTTAGGTTTTCGGTTTTTGCTAAATATGGGCATGAGAAGTTGCTGGTGTTCTACTGAGCTGTAGGACATCATGATGTACGTCGTGAGCCTTCATTTATATTGCTTGCTTAACGAATTGCTGGATGTTTCCTCTTTTTATCGTGGCTAGTTATGTAATTGTAAGCCCACATTGAGAAGTGCGTGTATTGGACCCTTACTATCAGAACGGCGCTCTACATGCATGGTCTATATGTAATATCAATAATAGTCTCATTTGCATTGCATGATGTAACACGGAAATTTAACGTTTAAAATCTGGCTGTAATATATATTACTAGCTGAAGTGCCCGATGATTCTCAACGGGGAGAATGGAAGTCGGATTAAACACAGTAAACATATTTGTACATAAGAGAAAATAAAATCTCGCATCTTAGTTTAGTCCAATGGGACGGGTTATCGGAAACAAAAATTTCTAATCAAAGGTCGAAGCCGAAATCTACAGTCAAGGATAAGAATGTAAATCTTTATGGAATTTCGTTCGTATGAAACATATCTCAAGTTAATGTGAAAGTTTGCAAAGTTTTCAACTTCTGGTTCTAATCGTAAAATATGTCAAGAGTCCGAATTGATAGACAAAAAGTTACTCATTCATCTACATTTGTTCATTACGGTGCTACGTATGTTTGTTACCCCTGCGATTTATCACTATAAATTGTTCGTGACTGTAATAGTTCAAATCTCTGAATAATTTTCTCATCTTTATATCGTCAATTGCTTTTAAATGGGCTTAAACACACATTTATTCTTATGGGAAAATGCATGAACTCGGAATCAACAATCGCATTGGTCGTCAGGGGGACGGATTGTTTACAACCTCAAAATTTCACGAAATATTCGTATGTTGTGTTTCCATGATATATTTTCCGGGATTCCACCGCGATGTACGTAGCAGCAGCGACGACGTTTNACTTCTGGTTCTAATCGTAAAATATGTCAAGAGTCCGAACTGATAGACAAAAAGTTACCCATTCATCTACATTAGTTTATTACGGTGTTACGTAAGTTCGTTACCCCTGCGATTTATCACTACAAATTGTTCGTGACTGTAATAGCTCAAATCTCTGAATAATTTTCTCATCTTCATATCGTCAATTGCTTTTAAATGGGCTTAAATACACATTTATTCTTATGGGAAAATGCATGAACTCGGAATCAACAATCGCATTGGTCGTCAGGGGGACGGATTGTTTACAACCTCAAAATTTCACGAAATATTCGTATGTTGTGTTTCCATGATATATTTTCCGGGATTCCACCGCGATGTACGTAGCAGCAGCGACGACGTTTCGCCTACGTTGCAGTAGGTTTCTTCAGGTCGAAGAAGCCTACTGCAAGTGGAGTAATGTGTAAGTTTGCAAGATTTTCAACTTCCGGTTCTGGTAATTTTAATCGTAAAATTGTCAGTCCGAACTGATAAATAAAAAGTTACTCCTCCATCTCCACTAATTTATTATGGTGCTACGCATGTTTGTTGCCCCTGTAATTCATCACTACAAATTGTTCGTGACTGATATAATTAAAATCTCTGAAATTTTTCATCCTCTTCATATCGTCATTTGCTTCTAAATGAGCCTAAATACACATGCATTCTTATGGCCTGAACTCGGAATCAACAATCGCATTTTTAGTCAGGGGGACGAGTTGTTTACGACCTCAAAATTTCACAAAATATTCGCATATTTTATCTAAATTCTCGCAATTTCGAAACGAAAGCTTTATTCTACGACAATAATAACAATCTGTATTCAGTTTCCCTTCTTTTGGTACTCATTTCGATTTTATACGACTATTCCTTCTAATTTTATTTTGCAGAAGAAATAAAGTCTGTACCCGATAAAATCGAACTTTACATGTATTTCTTATGGAAATCTATCTGAACGATCTTGGTTCAAACCGAGTAAATTTTGCGAATGAAAACTTGACAGTACTTCCTTCCGGCTCACGGAGAACACGTGCGCAAAGTTTGATGCAAATCGGACAAACGGTGTGGACTCCAATCGCGGACAAACAAATACACAAACGCACAGAATTTCTGTTTTATAAATATAGAAGACTACTATTTTCCGATAATCTCGTACCTGACAGTTTATAGTAAAATTGCTAAAAGGAGCCATTACCGAATCAAACGAAGGAAAATTATTAGAAGCGAGGTTGGAAGGGGGAATACACTGGATTAAACATTCTCGAAAATTTATTGGACCAGAAAATATTTTTTTTAATTACATTAAAAGGTATTTCCAGGAAGAGAACTTTTCAACATTATTTCCGTGATTATTACCTATCATCCAGTATCTGGAAAAAATACATGGAAAGCTTAATGTTAGAAATTAAGAAATGATTTTAGTAAATTGGAAACTTTCATTCGAATATTGTTCTTAGAAATTGAATGACACTACGAGTGTTAAAATCTATTCGTTTACACTACATATACATGTAATCATCGGTATAATCAAACAACGCTAATTAAACATGCAGTCAATGTGATGAAAAAAAGTCTCGCGCGATCATATTCTGGTTTGATTTCAATGAGCTACGCAAGGAAATTTATTTCTAGGAATTTATAATGAAACAGATTTTTAAGAGTTCTTTTCTATTATTGATTTTCTATTCATCCTTCGAGTTATGCAAACCACGATACTGGTAAAACGGAATCTCTTTTTCAAAGCAAATTTACAACACGAAGAAATCTTTTCATAATTTTCTCAAAATGTAAAGGAACATTACGTCACCGTCCTTTCAAGATATTATCTCATATTTCAAATTCATATTATCTTATACGCCTGATAAATGACATTAAATATGTCCGAATTCAATCGGGAAATCGTTATACTCGTACAAGTTATATAATATTACTTATTAGGAAATATGACTTCAAAAAAGACAACGGGTCTTCAGTTGCCTATTCTTTACCACAGAATTCTTATTTAGTAATCAGATGTTTCCATTATGGTCAATATATAATGCAATGGTTGAGTTTGCTATCCCTAAACTATTTCCATCTAAGGAAATAGCTCTTCGGCATTGAGTGACATAATTGGAACAAAGGCTTGAAAATTAAAGTATAATAAAAGGGTACCCAGTGAGTATCAGAGCTCATACAGCGCTGCTCAAATAAAATACCTAAGTTGCTTGGGAGAAAGCGTCTCATTTGCATATTACAAGTAAATGAAATAGCGCCATTTTTTAAACTTCTTCACTTTTTTACTTTCTCGGATGAATCAGAGGTTTAAAAGCACTCCGTAAGCCGTACCTCGGCAGGCGGAACTCGCGTTTAGAGACAAACGGGAAGCTCCGGATTACCGATTTCTGGGAAGTCCTACAATCCACTATCCAGAAATCGGTGATCTGGAGCTTCCCGTTTACCGACATACGCCTAACGGAGGGTTTTTAAACCTCTAATTTATTAACAACTTTATTTAAACAATTTATTAACAACTGTTCCAACTTTATTTTCTTTCTCGGATGAACCTGAAAAACTACGATCCTTCTGTTTCATTTTGATATACATTATACAATTACAATACCACTAAAATCAAAGGTATTTTCATAAATTAATATGCACTTAGGATTTTTTAAAGATTTTTCACTTTCGAGCTCCATGATTTTTAGTGGCAACTCTCTACCATTCGTCATGGCGGTAAGGTAAATTATCTTCGATTTTGTCCTTTTGTCAGTAAATATGAACAAATTTATAGATTTTTGCCGTCTAAACTCTTACGAAGACGATGCTAATTTAATAGCTAACATACAATTCAGAATGAAACCCCTTTCTTTGCCGTAATAAGTCTTAAACGTTTAATACATAAACGCTTAAAATAATTCGAGCTTTTTATTTTCTTCTACTTTGTCACTACCTCTCCACATCGCAAGAGTTTAAATTCGTAAGTTTTTATCCAAAGCTTTCAAATGATCTCCAATAAAAAACGCTAACAGCAAACTATTATGTCAAACGCCGTAACAGAATTTTGAAGCCAACTAAATGAAGAAAACTAACATTTTAGAGAAAGGTTCTTATTTAATCGTAATTCTTGATTAAGGATGATAGGAATAAGGTATTAATCGGTAAATATGTTTTTTGAATCTCTGTCATGCAATTATTATTTATTATTCAATTATATCATATTTATTGCCTATGTGATACCTAAAAGTCAAAATTATTTACCTTTAGCTTACTTTTTTTCCAAAGAAAACTGAAAAACAATCACGTTAAACTTTCTTCATTGGGTAATGGCTATTTTTTCTAGGATTGATGAAAATATAACGATAATGAAGCTAAAATCAGATAAATCTGCGCATAAACATTCAAGATTAATGAAAGAATATTCTCAAATAATTCTTATTCCTAAATATAAATCACCTTCATTGCCAATTGTAGTATTATTCCATACATTTAATCGGAAGTACGAAGATGAGTCAAAACTATGGATATTTAAATTAAAATTCGACAAATAATGATTATGAAACAAGAAAGGAGTTAAATTAGATACCCAACATGTTTCTTAGTCACATCTCCACATTTCAAGAGAATTATGCGCGTGAAACTATTTTAAAACCACGTTTCTCGAATAGTATCAAGAAAATGTAATTTGTAAAAATTAGCTGTAAATTCTCTAGTATAGTTTCTGAGAGTCTAAAAGCATCAATTAAAGAAAATTAATGAATAAAAAACTTCAGACTCACGAGAGAAAAAACGAGACTCACTTTAGCAATTTTCCCTACTCAATGAATAGTGGGTAAATTAGGGACTTTGACGATCTTCATAATTTAGCGATCGAGATCGTAATTCCTTCTATCGCAAATAATTATAAGGTTCGAGAGTTCTTACATTTATGGAGGGAAAAGATAAAATTAAGAGAGTCCGGAAAAGGACTACGGAAATTTGTAAACGTTACGATACGATTAAAAATTTGCATAGATGCAGAGTAGCCACTTAAAGAGGGAATTTGCGTGTACAAGGCAAGAACTATCTTCCGGTAATATATTATATAAACAACATTAACATTCTAGGAGGAACGACTCATCAACCTTGAGAATTGGATAATGAGCTTCGCAAATTACAATCAGCTAATTTAAGTTATTTCACGTTTAACTCAGCTCTGGCCTATGCGACAGCTGTGATAAAAAGTTTAAATTAAAAGGTGAAACTGAATTCAGGATGTTTTATAATGTCTATCAGATATTATATATCTGATGCACATACATATATGATGTATTATATAGCTTATGCAGCACTAAAAAATGGCGAGGACGGATTCGAGATCGATTCCTAAGTGTTTTTAGGAGCGTAATTGAGTTCTATCACTCAATGCAGATTCAAAAACAAGAACAACTACCAATAATACAACAACATTAGTAAAATACCCAACTTTGAGTATTATCGACGCGAACATTTCTTTCTACCAGAGAATGAAACAAATCATAGACGCATGATAAGGTGTTGCTATAAAAAAGTTTCATCTTCAAGTAGTCACGAAACCTATTTCGATCGCTCCTGGATACGAACTCCAGACCATTTGAGAATTCCATCCGGCCCGCATGGTAGTTGAATTTGCAATGCTTTTTATTCATATTTGGCCGCCGAAGAAGTAATTCCGGGGTCAAAGGATCCGCCCAGAAAACAACGCGTCAAATATGGCCAGCAAACCAACAAGGTTTAGAATTCAAGCAGGATAAACGAATAGCGGAATTCTTGGTGCAGTAAGATAGATCCAAAGGATGATGGGTTTTCCATCTACACAAAACCCTACTTCGTTTTTTCGAAAAACAAAAACAGAGCACGCCGTTACGAAATGCACATTCATTAAAAACTGCGATCAAACAAGTGTCAAAAGAGGAAATGAAAAGAGATTTGCTGAATATTTTTCTGCTTTTCTTTGTATCCATTCCTTATCTGAGTATCGGAACGCTATGGAAAATAACATATATCATAATAAACTACGGAAAAATTACCCTGACACACCCCAAAGAAAACGAGGAGGCTCTTCATTCAATGATTCACGAATTAGTTGAAATCTAGTATTTTTTCGCCAACTCAATCACACCGCCCCTTAAGACTTATATGAAGCCGATAGCTTACTCGGTTAGGATTGATTTACGCATAGAAACTCTAGATTTTAAAGTACATGTTGCATGTACTTGTATTAAGTGACATGAAAAGTAAGTCAAGATTTAAAATTCTGGGCCATTGTCTCCCGAGCAGCTTTAAATGAAGGGCGAGAATGAGGCATCACTCAACTAGCTTTAGCGGCAAAACAATAGCAGCAGGAAGTTCTACGCCCACAGTCTCTTTACGCACAATTACACCTCTACTCACCGAATCCTCTTTGGCCCCTTCCGCCGAGAAAAGGTCGAAATCCAGGTATAGCAAGGACGAGAGAAGCTGCTGTAAGAAGTAGTCTACAGTGCTGCTGAAAGCGATGTTTGGATTTCAAAATGCGTGTCCGAGGCAGTGGAAGAGAGACAACGCAGGTTCCAAAGGAAGAGGTGCAGGTCTGATAGGTTAGGAAGACGTAAGGCAAGTGGGAGTGTTTGAACTTGGGTCGAGGGAGGAAGGAGTAGGCGGCGGGGCGGAGAGGGCAGCTGTAGGAAGGGAGGGGGCTCTCGATGAACAAAGATAGTCACTGGGAGGAAAGAGATCTCTTCGACAATTTCAAAGGAATAATCCACATTGCTATCGAAAAAACGAAACCAATGTAAAGGGGAAGATACACACCCGCTTGGGACCGAAAGAGCATCAAATAGTTCTCACAAACAGAACAACTCTAAAAACCAATTTAGATGCCCAATATGATCCGTGATAATATGCTACGCCGAGCTGCTATACTTTCAGCCTTTCCTTTTTTACGCTCAACAATAATTTGGAATTTTTTCTCACTTATAGATTTTTTCTTTTTTTTCTTCTACCTTCTAGGTCACAGATTTATTTATGAATTTCTTTCCGGTTGATGCCATGTTCATTTTCTTTTCGTTTCCCCTTGATTTTTATGCCTCCCACCGTTTCTATGATACTTTTCAAGTCATTTTAATTGAATGAAATTTTATAACCGCTAGTCTTCTCTATTTAAAAATGTGTCCAGAACACACCGTAATCATATTAAGCGAAAAACCAGAGAATTTATACATCAATAGAGTAACGCAACGTAGTTCTGTGAGAGCCTATAAAAATGTTTACTAATCTGAAATTTTCGCCTGCCTGATAATTGAAATCTTCAACTACTCTTATCGTATTTAAACAACTTTGGTGTTTTTCTTTGACTAGTTCTATGCACGTTTCCGCCCACATTGCATGAGAAGTACACAATAAAAATGTGAGACTTAAAGATCACATCGATTGGGCATCAATAGAACGGTTACGAGTTAAGAAATGTCAATCTTAATTAATTAACTGCCCTTGTGAGATGTAACTTTTCAAATGATTCCGTAATTAGATGTTTAAATTTAAAAGTATTTCGATGCTTTCAAATTAACTGTCCCAATAGATATGACAGAAGATAGAAATACATTTTCTCATGGAATAAATGAGCTGATGAAAATAAGGACTGAGGAACGCATGGTTCACAAGCTAGAATTTAGAGGCAGAAATGAAAGAGAAAATGTCTCTCTCCTTGGGGTACCTGAGTTCGATTCCCGGCTACGGCAGACTTCTTCTCTTTCATTTCTGCCTTTAGAGCTGATGAAATTGTACGGAAAATTTAGCATAACCGGAAACTAAAAAATGTATCCAGTTAAAGACTAACTGTTGGGAAACCACAAAAAGATAAAATAGCTGTTTTTTGTAATTCCTACACGTTACAGCAGGAAAAAATGAACGGTGCACCAAGGTTCTTAGGAAGGAGAGTATCGTACTTTTATCTCCAAGGTTCTTGAGGTCAACAAGGAAGGCAGCTTTGGGTATTGTTTTTCAATGCACGTGTGCGATAGGGAGTAACATGCGCGTAAAAAATAGAGATAGAAAGTGCAGTCCAAGCAATGACTCTAGACCTTGGTGGGGGACTTTCACTGCATCCCTTTGCGGATGCAAGTCGCAGCCTCCGAAGGTGAAACCACTCGAGAGAAAAAGCATCGCATGATGTGTCCGGCTGCCGGTATTTTCACTCGACAATAGTGAGGCCAACTGCAAGAATTGACTCGAACTTGTAGAGCGAGAAGTGAGCTCGCCTCCAATTCAGACGCCGACGTTGAAATTTACGAACCGTCCCACGAGGTTCTCAAGCGCTGTTCTCGACAATGGGGGAGGATCTTCCTAATGGACCGAATGAGACACGTCTTACGGAGGATGTGATGTATGTTTCTCGAACCGCAATTAATGAGAGTGGGATGACAGTTCAACTTTGAGCGAAACGTAAAAACTTGGTCGATTAAGCTACTAAATTTGAAACTGATGCTTTTGACAGATGAAAATAATTCCTTCAAATTCAGAAAACAATAACGACAATTGGTAGCGTGAGCTCAAAACGTGGAGTAAAGAATCTTTTCTGGCACAATTCGTACTTGTGGTATTAGATAGAAAAAACGAGCTTGGGCCAGACTTGGCTATCGATAACTTTGAATCATCGAGGAAGTTGGGAACAACATTCAGCAAACATATTCGAAAAACCCGCTGTAAAGCAATTCAAAAGCTGGGCTTTATTACCCGCATAGACGCGATGAAAATGTTAGAGAGCGCTGCTATTTCACCTTGTTCAGGTCCTATCTGGAATAATGCGTCGAGTGTATCGCTTACGACGGATGGAACGTGTACCCGTGAACTCGAGAGGGTGCAGCGCAAGGAGATACGTTTTGTTAAAAAAAAAATGCTACGATAAAAACCAAGAGCTGCGAAAATGCTCTCAGTCACAGGTTGGGAATCTTCAAAAAAAAAAAACGAGATTGGTTGAATGGAGTCGTTTAAGCCTTCTTTAACCTAAAACATTTGATTTTGAAAAAAATCTGATATGCTAAAGCCCACCTTATACGGACAATATTATTGACTTAATATCGATATTGTTAAATATATTGAACGTCTGAGAGATATATTGAAACAATAACATTGATGGGAAAGATATGTAGGGGAATTAAAACGGTTTAATTGTTATTGAAGCTGTCAATGAATTGAAAAGATGTCAATATCATTGCCAAGTGTGAGGGGTATATTGCGTATAATTCATTCAGTCAGGGGGAAGGAAGAGTGTGTAGACAAGGCCATATATCTAGGGTTTGCGACAGATAACTTGTAGTTCCAAAGATATGCTGCTTGTGGCGCTGCAGTCATATTGTGCATAACTTATAAGTACCGCTGCTTATGCTAATAATAACGTTTATCGTTTTTGAATAACATGCAATATTATATTTTTCTCCAATTTATTGACAATGATTTGGACCAAAAACTATGCGAAGCATTAAGACAAAATCTTGACCCACGCTTTCCTCAGCCTTCCACTTCTTTTCTCTTGAGTGCCAACGCAATTACTACGTGCCAAATCGAATTCACACGGAGAAAACATAGCTACATCCGTCTTTAATCAAAACAAGATCGTCACTGACATTATATTGATCAATATTATTGAACCGTGTGAGGGGTGCCCATTTTTACCAAATATTGCTTCAATAACATTGTAAGAATAAGAAAACATCCAAAAACCATCAAAACTAACTTACTATATATATATAAAACCAAAAAATTACTCATTGTGTCAATAATATTGACCATGTAAGGTGGGCGTAAGGGAGATTAAATTCGTTCTTGAAGACAGCGAATTTTCTAACCTTGCCAATTTTATGGATGTAACCTCGCGTGTATACAGTCCCGGGGCTTTTTACACAGGTTTGATTTTACACTCATGTGCCAAATGGATATGCGTAAATATCGGTGTTTCAACAAGCAGACTTACTTCTTGGAAAATTAAAGCATTGTTTTTTAACCAGCAAACTCAGAACAGAACATCACAACAAACTCAGAACAGAACTCAAAAACAATACCTATCAGAAAATTCCATTCATAAAATTTGAAGATTTCTCCTCTAAATCGTAAAAAAATTGGTTAAAAATTGGATTTTTCAAATAATTTTGTGACAGATAAATTTTCACCTAATTAGGCGACCGCGAGTATAGAAATTGGTGCCTCTCATACTAATACGTGGGGAAGATTGGTCCAACACGAACGCGATGAGAGTTAAATATTTAATCATATTTAATGTAAAATTCGTACATAATTTTAACTATTAACTAAAGACTTCAACATTTACTATAATGCCAGCCTTCCGGTCGGTCAATCAAAACAATAACTGACTATGGAGCGTACTGGCCGCGTGAAAAGCAAGGAAAATGAATGTGATTAATTTTTAAAGATTCTTCAGATAAAAGAAGTATTCTATGACCGATTATTTGAAGATGTAGTTAAAATACAGAAAGAAAGGGTTTGGATAAGAGAGAAACATTTATTTCTGAGTATAAATTTCGGCGTCAAGGCGTTTTCATAAATAAACTTAACTTCCGCTAGGTTAACAGTGGGTACTTAAGTTTCTTTTTAATTAAATCAACGGGCAATTAAATTAATAGGGACTCTGCATTCGAAATCAGGGTTTAATTTGTCGAGTGGTGGAATTAAAAAACTAATAGCTGGATTCGTTTATCCGGGTACTGAATGTGGAGCATGGATGACTAAGGAAACACAAGCTCGTTAACTACATCTATGTAATCAGGTATACAGTAAAAATACCCTTGGCTAAATAAGAGACAAAATCTATAGGAAATTTTAATTTTCGACGTCAGTAAAAGCCGACACATACGTGTTTTGCGTACAAGTACATATATTCCATTCACAGAGAACGCCCAAAAATTCATGTGAATTGCTTTTAATTCTGCCATTCGACAACGCTTAGCTTTAAAAATTCGCGAAAGATCTTCCAACAGTCATACTCAACTAAAAAAATTCCTATTGCTCACATCCATAGCTAGAGAGGAAAATACCCGAATAAAACCTAAAACTGAGAATTACGCTTTAAAATATATCATAGTGATATAATGTTAATGAATTATTAAGTAACTATTCTACTAATATGAAACTGCTTCTAAAGCGTTTAAATTTCCGTACTCAATCAAACTCCTTAGACGAATTCCTTATCACCAATAGTTTCGTTAGAAAGTGCGGGATGAATCAGAAGAAAAGCAATTCAATTGCAAGCGGCCAATTAAAATTTTTCGGACCATAAGAAAACCTAGGACCAAACCTCACCCCTTTACTTCGTTCCCAACTCACAATCACGCATGCGTAAAATTTCAGTAAGAACGCGCACGCTCGATAGATAAAATCCGCCCACCCCCCTACCATTGTGTCAAGCGACGCACGAAGTTGCACCCTTCCCGCCATCATCAAAGAAATAAGAGAAGCACAGTGCAATTCTGAAGATCGCTGGAGCAAGACTAGTTGCAATACCACACAATTCAGAAGAGTTATTATCGGACGCCAATAGGGGAACGTTTTGAGTGGCGCGTAGTGTTAAGGGGAGGGTACGTTTTTCGGCTAAAACATGGACGGAGAAGCTGGATCAATTCATGAAAGCAAAAATCTAAGTGGCTTTCACAGTATATGCAGTTTTTAAAAGAAAACGAATTTCAAATAGAAGTGATAAAGAAGCGTGCATGATTTGAAATCCAGGTAATTAAAAATAGACACCTGAAATTTGATACAAAACCGTTTTCCACAATTTACTAGCCGTAAAAAATATTTCATGAATTAATGAATATAATCAAACTCAAAAGCAATCACGATTTAGTTTATGAGACAAATAAGCTATTTAAAAAAGGAAAAGGTTCAATTTATAATTAGTACAAATCTTAAGGCATGGTGGGGTAGCGAAAAATACAAGCGAGCAAATATTAGGACATCCACTCATTGAAGCAATCATTGGAAACTTGCTAAAAACCGTATCTACCTTTTCCGCTCACTTAACAGGAAGCTGTTTCCTGCTTCTCACACCTTCAGGTCTATCTTCGTGATGTATGAGTGTAAGATTGCGTCAGGGTAGCTGGGCACATGCTCGAAACCGGGAGTCTCGAACGAAATACAGTAAAGTTGATGAGTTAATGTAGGCAATAATGCCCCTAATATAAAGTATGTTTATTAAATCTTTCACTCTCTTTGAAAAATATAGAGAGATCCGAAGCATTAATAATACGGAGACGGAAAACAATACATTCCAGCGAGAGGTACACGTGCATTCCCTAGTAAAGATATTCGCTTAGTTCACAGCATCACCGCATGGCAGTAGCTGACATTACAAGCTGATACGCCACCAGATGCTACGGTGAATTTTCTTATTAATAGTGATTCCCTATAGAACGCGGCACTTCAAACCCGTATTCTGCAGGATAACAATAAGACATCAAACCATATGAGAAAATATTTCTTTAAAAATATGATTTGATTTGTCTTCAATACGTCGAAATAGAGATTATTAGTTTCTACCCATCGGAAAATGGAAGTTAGTGCAAAAAAACGTATTCAATTACATCGAATTAAAATAAAAGGTAAATTACAATTTTCCTATCTGGCTATTTCCCCTTCTTCGAAAAGTTATGATGTAGCGCCTCTTTTTTATTAGTACAACTTAAAATTTCATCTATGAGTAAATGGTGGCTGTTATTTTCTAGTTGTTTCTCAGGCAATATGAAATCGAGTATGAAATAAGTATATGTATGTACCTTTAGTTGCTTGCTGACTAGGAGGAATGATGGTAAACATTCGTCAAAAATCCACAAACTTTCTTTTCTTAAAATTCTATCAAAGCATTTCCGTGGAATGAATCGTACAAGATCCGAAGTAATTATCAAGATTCTCCCAACAAAATTTAGAAACCATAGGAAAGAATCTCATTCTCTAAAGGAATATTAAGGATGTTAGATCGTTTAAAAAGATGGTTATTTTAAAATCAGATATGGAATACATCGCATTTCAAAGAAAATATATCAACCCTAAATGTGACATGATGATAAAATAAATGATCAAATCGGCCACTATACTCGTAGTTTTGAAATTTCCATATCACCGTATCATAATTTTAATTATCGGCGATTCATATTTACTGCAGAGACTGCTTTAAAATGCTAATAGTCTAATCACATCTCCATATTGTAACTTAAGTTCATGATATTACCTCAGACAAACACGAATTTATGAACGATAAATAATCTAAGTTTGATATTTCAAGTAAATTTAGATTCATGAAAATAAGTACATTTCAGTATTCACTTAAAGTTTGATCCTATCTAGTGGAAGCACTAGTCAAAGTCGATCTGGAGGAACTCTGATCATGAAAATGAGTGGACTGAACACCGCTTCGAATTGTGTCTTCCGGCAGGTTGAGAAAAGAGAAGGCATACAACTAATGGGTATTACAACTGCATAGTAGCATTCGAGACCATCCCTGAGCTGAAAGAATAATTTATAGCTTTTAAAAGCTCAGGAATGAAATTGAGCGTAGCTTCGTATTTATTGGCAGTGCCAACGGAAAAAATGTAGAAAAAGAACGGAAGGTGGAGCTCTTAGAGGACCAAGTGGGCAACGTGTTCGACTTTGGTGAAAGCGGACCCGGATTCGATTCCCTATGGGGGCCTACATACGAAATTACCTAAGCACTTTTAATAATGCAACTAAGAATGTAAGGTTCTTAATAAAAGAAATTACATTTGAAGCCTTATCCTTAAAATATAACAATAGAAAAGTTAAAGAGCAGTCTTTAAAATATAATTATCTTAAAATAATATTTTTGATTTATTTTTACTTGAAGAGCTTTGTGCCGTTTTTCAACAAGTTCTTCTTTACGATAAAATTCATTTAAGTCTACGCCTCCTCGGTTTATATCATTAGCCAGTGTTATTTACATGCAGTTTTTATACTTAAACATTCGCAACATACAAGAATTTTGACAGAAGCTTTAAATCATTGGTATCCTTGAGGAGATATATTATTCTTGCCCTTCCTCTGAAATTGCGAATAAGTAACTATTCAGACCAGTGATTACTTTTAATGAAACTCTTTAGTATCTGGATTTTCATGTAAATAATGAAAATTCAAAGTTACAATAACTGGATGATTAATAATCTACAGATTCTATTCTTGGTTACAGAACCATCAAAATGAAAAATAATTAATTTCTTTCGCAAGATACCTTCACTTTTCTACCATCTGCAGTATCTATTCGCCGAAAGATACACTTTCACTCCCTTCAACAATGTCATTGCTGTACTTTGAGATAATCATACATGTCTTCCGTTCATCATTTTGCTTCTTTGATTCAAGTCATTTTAGCATTATAAACTAGTTTTGATTTTCTGGGAGGATAACGTAATAGACTATATTTCACTGTAATAATGAGTTGCCAAAGAAGTTTCTCCTAAAGGGAACTCTTCTCATTTATTCTTAGTTCATCCAAATTTCTCCTCAAAAATACTATCACCTTTTTTAATATAGTTTAATCTAGGACTACTTTGATTTTATGTCCTTGAAGATTCTATTTCCTAACCACAACTTTTTATTGTTTTATTTCCTCTACGTAATTAATTTTTTGATTTATCATGGAATGGTTTGCTGGTTTGGTTGGTGTTATTATAACAGAATTAAAGCATAGAAAGTCCAATGTTCAAGACTAAAATAAAACTGAGGACATTGATGAATGTGCTCGTTAATGGCGTAAACCATCGTATTTTCCCGTTTATTTGCTATTTATGAGGGATAGACATCCGGAAATTATGGATTATGGAAATAGATATCCGGAAGGATCTAATTTTCGTGTAAATTTTCCCTTTACCTCTTAACAATTATATTCCGGTCATACAAATTTGCAAGACCTTTCCGAGGACATAAGTTGGACATAAGTCCTCACAGTATATTGCGTGAAAAATCATCAACATACCCTACCGAAGTGACCCTCTACAAACCGAGTAATGACCATTTTGTTAAGGCATTGCTAGGACATAAGAGGCACTCACACTCTGGCACTTTGTGGAAATCTAATAATCATGATATTCCAAAAGCTCAATAAAGTTGAGAATATTTTCAGAAATTGAAAAGTTCTGTGTACAGAGAGTAATTTCAATTACTATATACTATTCCTATGAACCTTTCATTTGAAAGATTAGAATTACCAAACGAACGGTCTGTCTACTATTAAGCCAATTATCGACAGGTTCACTGTTAATAATAAAATCTATTCTCGAGACAAATTAAGAGATAAATATTTCAGAGGTCTAAAATCTAATAGAAAATTGATAATTAGACGCAGTTTTTAAAAGCTCGTCTATTTCGTCGCGAACTATGTATTTTTTTTAGATTTTGGTTAAAAATTCTCAATGAGAACTGTAGCGATTTGCTAGAGATCTTTTGTGGAACAATGTTTCAAATGCTCAGCAACCAAGTCTGAGATGATCGTATTAACGAAAAACAAATGGGATACCTGACCTTAACCTTATACCTCAAATAGCAAGAAATAGGTTTGGGTCTAGGAGAGCCTCTGTTGGTATCCCAGAAACAATCGTAATCCGGTAGGATTTTATTTAAGTTTCGTAGAGAATCCAAATCATCGTTACTACATTTATATATATCGAAACATCAAATAAAATTTGCACATCTCTTAAATGCGGTTGAAATGGTTTTAATAGCTTGAGCTGTGATGAAGAAGGTGTTTGAATCGTCGCTCGAATTACTAGTTTGGAGAATCCACTCAATGTCAATGATTTGGACCAATTCTTAGTATCGTTCCAACAAGGAGTTATAGTATATTTTTTGTAGATATTTTTAGTGGACCAACTAACAGAAGAGTACTTCCGGATTTCGATATATTTCCTGCGAGGTTCGAGTTCTGACAAAATGTCCCGAATACGCACAATTTACCTAATTAATCTTATATTTTATAATTATGACTGTTCATATTCCGAGCCACCGATCAGCTTTAGTCGCAAATCGTTGACTAAACCACTTCTATCATAATCAATTTAAAAGGATTATGTGAAGCAGATATTACGCAAATTGTATATCATCATCAAAATGCATCAAAATCTCAATCGGATGCTTTTGCAACCTGCATCATAAAATGTTCCAAATCATAGGCCCAATTCTTAAAGGATTAGTAATTAAGGTTTGATTCAATCGGATAGGTGTATACAAATATGTCATGAAATTTGCATGGTACTCAACACCGATATATACACTACACTATATAATAAGGGAAAGTGACATAAAAAAGAATGGTAAGAAATCGCAGTGATGTGCCAACTACAAGTATATATTTGTAATGATGCCACCTCGAGCCTGCTGGAAGCTAAATACTCGAGCTTTTTCAAAAATGTGCGGCATGAGCCTTTATCAGAAAAAGATCGAGTTTCAAGCCGATAATTAATTGTAGTACAAAAGGTTTATCAAAAAATTCTGAAAATCGCATAGATTAAAAAGGAAAAAACAACATTGTAACTCTAATCAGGTTTCTACGACATTCAATTTCATCTACATCAACATAAATACCCTGCAAACCGCTTTCCGGCTTCTGGCACGGGGTGCGAACACCAAGCATTCGATTTACGTCTTTAACCTATTGTTATCGCGTATCGTTCGCGAAAAAAAATGAGTCCCTAGAAAGACTCGTCCTCGCGCTCGTTTTTTTACGCTCATTTTCGGGTCTACCGAAGTAGCAGGGGAGTCTCACAATACCAATTATGTGATTATTTAATGATAATAATACCTATTATTTTGCTGAAAGCTCAAGGAGAGTCAAACAATTTCTCGATAGTTTCTAAAATGATATCGTAATAACCGCGGTTAATGCGCAAAGAAAGATTACCTACGTAAAAAAAGTTTTCTAGGAGTCATTCTTTTGATTCCAAAAAATATCAGATGATGAACATGAAACAACGGCTATAATGAAGATTTTTAAAGCATACAAAAAACTTATATTGGAATATGTTGCATTATTACCATTTGGAATTTTTTTGAAATCCTTGGATAGCTCGTACTTTAACTTCATTGGGAGAAAAGAGAATTATGGGCGCCAGCTTTTAACAATTGTCAAGTTTCGGTAGCTCTATTTACTTGCCAGTAAATACAAACTGAGACTATAAACCTGAGCTGAATAAGAGCGAATAAGTGAACAAATACCGAAATCAAAGGTTTTAGATTGAGTGTTGTATAATTAAAAGTATCGATCTAACTTTTACTGATCATTTACAATTTTTATGAATATTGTATACATTTCAATCAGAGTTTCAGAGAGATGTGGAGTGAACTTACTTTTTCATTTCTTAATTTTCATTTAAGTTTTAAGCTTAGCTTAGATGTATGTATTCCGGTAGAGGTTTAATTTTGTCAATTTTGATGGTAATAATTTATTACAGCTATCATTCATTATAGTTTTAATTATATAATTGAATATTTATAATAGAACAATTTTGGGTACTCTCCAGAGAATGAGACTTTTCTCGTCGAACATANATTTTATCCTGTTTTCAAATGTCCAATGATATTTTGAATGATTAAGAAAGAGAGTGAAAACTTTTTAGGTGAAAGGACCACAACTAAACTACATTCAGATTTGAAATAAAACGTGCGATAACTCGAACATTATTTCACTCTCAGACCATCGTCATATTTACGTCCATTTATATCTGTAGAAAAAATAATAGGTACAAAAAATTGCTCTTCTCTAACGTTCGGAAAGAAACAAAAAATATCTCTGGCTTCACTGAGAGAGTTCACACATTGTTCAAAGTTTTTGTCATCATAGCTGCCTGATTTCTTAGCCTGTGAATTGATTTTCAAAATGTATTCGGAACAAAGGTGAATGAACTCTATAAGATAAAAATACTCGCCCTTTAGTCATTCAATAGGTTCCCGAACTATAACATCTTATCAAAATCAGTGTCGTCGCCAGAATTTTTATTCGAAACATTGTCTTTATTATACCTAAAATAGCCTCATTAATAGTTGTATTTCAAATTATGAAAATTTTTATTAGTTTTAAAAAATTATATGATATTTTATAAATTTCTTGGAAATAGTCAATAGGGGATGGATATAAGATATGAAAACATACCTGAATTTTTCAACAGATGCGACACATAATTAAAAACAAAGAAATTCCAACAGTTATTATTGTTTATATCAATAAGAAAGGTCGATTAATAATTTTAGGACTGTTGGGTTTCAATGATCTACTCGTTAACAATAGCATACTTTTGGTTTTGAATGCTCAGTGAGATTTCAGGATTCATTCATGAATATTTCCGAAAATATTTCTTTCATATAAATACGTCTTCCATTGATGATTGTTTTCTAAAAGTGATTATGTTAACTGGAATATAGTAGTTCAAAGTCTCATTTGTTTCCAAATTTGTCATGTTATTTTCGTGAAATTTCATTCATAATTCAGGGAATACTTCGAAGTATTTACGAATGATTAATAAAAATCGTATTCCTGATATTAATTGTGAAATTATTTAAGACTCCGAGTGAAACAATTTGCATTTTGCACGAATAAAAATGCTCCCGAAAAAGGTCTCTTGAATTTGATAACGCATTATCCCCTTCTCTTCGTCAGAACTAGAGGAAAGCCGTAAGAACCGCTCGACTAATGTCCTCAGATACGGGAATTAATCATCACCTCAGCAGACGTCGACCAAGAGATGAGAAATAGATACTACGGCTTCTTGAATTCTTCCCGCGTCAGGAGTTATCCGGGAAGAAATTCGCCGACAAAGTCATCCGAACGCGTGGATGCACTTCTTGCTTCGAAATTCCGATCTGGGAGGAGGATCCCCAGCGTCATCCGACGAACAAGTGTTCCGTGAGCGAGTGCTAGTTAACGCGCGACTCGGATTATATTTAAAACCCATCCTCCAAATGACTCGCGCCTTAATTTTTTTCCTCGCACTCTTTAAAAAGAGTAAGACCTTTTTTTACCACGATTTTCTTTTCGGCATTCTTTTTCGGATGCTACTTGTGTATACCCCTTCGAAGTCGCCGGTGCACAAGCCGCGCCTCTAGTCGCCGGCAGGGGAGTATCCTCTGCCGATCAGAAATAGCCCAAGTCGGAGGTGGGCGAGCGGTAAGTGGGAAGGAGGTAAGGGAAGGGGTTGGAGGGGCGCGGAGGAGGTCCGTGAAGAAAGAGGGGATGCCTAAAAATCTTTGTCGTAGGGATGAAATGGACTAGTACCGCCTTATCTCCTCTGGAACAAACACTTAGGATTTCGCTGTTTCCACGCTCGAGTAGCATCGGCCATCGCCGCCATCTTGGTTACTCTAACTAACCCTCCAGGTAAGTTGGACCTCTTTCGTCGCTGTTGAATCCTCCAAATTCCCACACTGTCTTTGCAAGAATCTCCAGGAAAAATTATACGGATACTGTCTTAGTGGTTAAAATTTGCTCACATCTAACTGCCGTTTTCCTTAAGTTTTTTGAGAAATCAAATAGAATTCCGGAACGCTTAATAATGTCCGTAACATCCATTTGAAATCATCTGCTCATCAGTTTTGCGCTCGACTTCGATTTTCTTTTATTTACTCCGTCTCTTGTCTTAGCGCAAATGCGAAATTTTGCATTTGTTGAGGGATGAGTTATAGGAAATATTTATGCAGCAAGAATGTTCACACAGTTTACACGAAGCAATACCTGTTCGTTGGACGATTTCTGTCATTGCGCAAATGCACAAGCATCTCTCTGCAAAACATTAAAATGGACTCTTCCATAAAGTTTGGCAAGCAATGTTTCTGCTTTTTTGACGAGGAAAACAGAGTGTCGATTGTATTTCACATCATCCACATGGAGAAAATAGATTTGAAAATGAATTCCAGAAGTTGCACGGAATATATCGTCTGTTTTTCCCTATTAATAACTGTTTACAAGAGATTACGCTTCGGGTAATCATGTAGCCGCCATATTTGATAGGTGAACCGTCACGCACTTAGCATCCATTACAAGTCGAAGAGAGGTCATTTGGTGAAAATTAGCAAAGAAGTTGTCGTTTTTAGGAAAAATTTAAATAATTGATCTAGTTTAGTGACTCTTTAAACCTAATTTTCAGTAATGGCTTTCATATCCGTTAACATTTCTTAACCTTACTCCTAATATTAATCGTTATGCCTAATTAAATCTAGCTGATATTAGATGAGTTTACATAAAATAACCTTCTAAATTTCTTGGAATTACCATTCTCGCTGAAAATCAATCGCGTTTCAGAGAACTTCATGACCTATTTATCTTCTTTCTGTTATTTAGTTCACCTAAGCAGCAGAAAATATTTCATTTAAATCCCATGGATGCTTCTCGCCATTGATGCATTCATCTCCGTGCGAACTCTGAAGAGGAATCTATTTTCAAGAACTAATATCCCCCACGCAGAAAAAAACTGTCGTGGAACCGGGTTTAATTCCAAGTAGGGGGTAAAAAACTGTCTTCTCTTGTCTGGCTCTTATTTTAAATAGGCAATGGCAGTAAAACAGCTGACAGAATTTAAATGCGCTGATGATTTTTTTACGTCTAAAGATTCTTAGAGAGTTCTGCCGCCTGATGTCGTGGAGGGTTTGATTGTTGCGTTATCGTCCGCATCGAAAAAACGTGATGCAACGCATTAGAATTTCTAATGTTGGATTCTAGTTTGTTATAACTTTTAATATGTGTAGCATTAGGCGTAACTCTCACGCTGTACAACATCTCCCAGATTGGTTGCTTATACCAAAGATAATCTGATCCGATAATAACTTGTTCTGCACCTAGGGGTGAAAACCTATCCTGTGCGAGTGGACATTCTAGCTTTGGCATCCTTCCATATTCCAGAAGAGAAATGTCATATTTACGGTGCCATTGCACGTTTAGATGCTAATATTTCTCATAAGCGTCAGTTAATTTCATGAACCATCACGATATTATGTTCAATTCCGCGCAAAATAGAAACATTAAAAGACTGCAAACTTGATTTATCTACATGAGTTGAGGTGCTGTTTTCAGCGATCCCTCTCGATCTTTCGGTGGCAAAAATTACATTTTTATGGTAATTAAAATAGAAAATGTTCTTATAATTTTCCAAGGGTATGTCATTTAGTGTGATTTCTTACAGAATTTTCAATATTTACGCGCGAATAAGCATTTAGAAACTCCAATACCATTCTAAATTCTCCTATATACTTGAGCTAGGAAAACTAAAATTTTAAAATAAAACATCTGAATTTACTTGAAAGTATTTCCCCACTGGAAGCCTTTTTTTGACAGGTGTGTCATGTAGCTGCAAAAATAAGGTATTCTATGACCTGATGCGTACTTCAATTTAATACCGTTTATAAATTTTACTTCATAAAATGTCATGATCAAGGTAATATTTTGTTCAAGAACTTGCATGTTGAAGCCAAGTGATGTTCAAGAACTTGCATGTTGAAATCACTGTGTTGTAAACATTTATCCTTGACTATTTGAAATTTTTAGTTGAATTCGTAAACCACCTCTGCAATGATTTCAATGTTTTTGCACAAAGTCTGTATAAACATCATAGTTTCTCTGGTAGAATCAATCGTTTCTGGCCGCAGTTCGTGAAACGGCATAATGAAATGATGAAAGAAAACTTCGTAATTTCCACAGGCTCTGTACTGCAACCGGTCGTTCAATTATATTCCTGTGGAAATTATAAAGTTTTCTTTAATTATTTCAGTTTCTCTGGTAGTTAAAAAGATAATTTAACTTTTTTGAAAAAAATCGCTTTCCATGCTTAATTCATTAGTGCCTTAACGTGTACGGTTCATTTTTCAGGCGAAAGAACTCCGAAGCAAAGATGAATTTGGACGGCTTCAGATATTAAAAATCTATGACAGAGAAGTGACACTCCAACGAATAACAGTGCCGTTGAAATGTGAAATTCCGAAGTAAGTGATTTTTGTTCGTTCCCAAAGTGCTCTCAATCCACGAAATCGGACGTGGGCTCAAGATATGTACATTCTAGATTTGGGAGGAAGTGATATTCCATCCATCGGTACATCAGTCGTTATCAACCACTACGTGAGCCGAAACTTAAGCCAAGACTTCCGCTGGAATCGGTGACCCAAAGACAGATGAGAATAGCAGACATTATGGATGGAGAAATATTTAATGCAACTTTTAATTTTGATGGTTGCAATTAGGGCGGTTAGGATGATGAAAGTGGAGGACAAGACGCCTGCAGAAGACGGCGTCGCGACGCGCAAAGGAATTGGAAAGAGAAAGAGAAGGGCGATGGGAAACAGAAGAGGTGATAGAATTCGCGGAGGTCCTTCTGCGATGGTTGAGACATTCAATGGCTCGAGGGACGATGAAGATTGCAACAACACCAAGGCTGCAAATCACATATACGGAGGAAGGGTATTGAGGAGTCGCAGGTACAGGTGAGCATATCTTTTCCCTGAGTTATGAGTGTTTTTCTAATGAACAACTTATTTTTCCGATTAATTATATTCGAAATCATCGTTACCGATTTTTTTATAACGGCGAATAACTTAGAGCATCGAAAAACAGGGAGAAAATAAATGAGCACCTGCTTCACTTTTCAAAAATTATTCCTGTAATCAATAAAGAGGGATATGTGAAGGAATCTTGACTTCTGAGAAGAAGAATATTGAACAGTCGTATTTTTTTTAGATTTTGGTTAAAAATTCTCAATGAGAACTGTAGCGATTTGCTAGAGATCTTTTGTGGAACAATGTTTCAAATGCTCAGCAACCAAGTCTGAGATGATCGTATTAACGAAAAACAAATGGGATACCTGACCTTAACCTTATACCTCAAATAGCAAGAAATAGGTTTGGGTCTAGGAGAGCCTCTGTTGGTATCCCAGAAACAATCGTAATCCGGTAGGATTTTATTTAAGTTTCGTAGAGAATCCAAATCATCGTTACTACATTTATATATATCGAAACATCAAATAAAATTTGCACATCTCTTAAATGCGGTTGAAATGGTTTTAATAGCTTGAGCTGTGATGAAGAAGGTGTTTGAATCGTCGCTCGAATTACTAGTTTGGAGAATCCACTCAATGTCAATGATTTGGACCAATTCTTAGTATCGTTCCAACAAGGAGTTATAGTATATTTTTTGTAGATATTTTTAGTGGACCAACTAACAGAAGAGTACTTCCGGATTTCGATATATTTCCTGCGAGGTTCGAGTTCTGACAAAATGTCCCGAATACGCACAATTTACCTAATTAATCTTATATTTTATAATTATGACTGTTCATATTCCGAGCCACCGATCAGCTTTAGTCGCAAATCGTTGACTAAACCACTTCTATCATAATCAATTTAAAAGGATTATGTGAAGCAGATAATACGCAAATTGTATATCATCATCAAAATGCATCAAAATCTCAATCGGATGCTTTTGCAACCTGCATCATAAAATGTTCCAAATCATAGGCCCAATTCTTAAAGGATTAGTAATTAAGGTTTGATTCAATCGGATAGGTGTATACAAATATGTCATGAAATTTGCATGGTACTCAACACCGATATATACACTACACTATATAATAAGGGAAAGTGACATAAAAAAGAATGGTAAGAAATCGCAGTGATGTGCCAACTACAAGTATATATTTGTAATGATGCCACCTCGAGCCTGCTGGAAGCTAAATACTCGAGCTTTTTCAAAAATGTGCGGCATGAGCCTTTATCAGAAAAAGATCGAGTTTCAAGCCGATAATTAATTGTAGTACAAAAGGTTTATCAAAAAATTCTGAAAATCGCATAGATTAAAAAGGAAAAAACAACATTGTAACTCTAATCAGGTTTCTACGACATTCAATTTCATCTACATCAACATAAATACCCTGCAAACCGCTTTCCGGCTTCTGGCACGGGGTGCGAACACCAAGCATTCGATTTACGTCTTTAACTTATTGTTATCGCGTATCGTTCGCGAAAAAAAATGAGTCCCTAGAAAGACTCGTCTTCGCGCTCTTTTTTTTACGCTCATTTTCGGGTCTACCGAAGTAGCAGGGGGGTCTCACAATACCAATTATGTGATTATTTAATGATAATAATACCTATTATTTTGCTGAAAGCTCAAGGAGAGTCAAACAATTTCTCGATAGTTTCTAAAATGATATCGTAATAACCGCGGTTAATGCGCAAAGAAAGATTACCTACGTAAAAAAAGTTTTCTAGGAGTCATTCTTTTGATTCCAAAAAATATCAGATGATGAACATGAAACAACGGCTATAATGAAGATTTTTAAAGCATACAAAAAACTTATATTGGAATATGTTGCATTATTACCATTTGGAATTTTTTTGAAATCCTTGGATAGCTCGTACTTTAACTTCATTGGGAGAAAAGAGAATTGTGGGCGCCAGCTTTTAACAATTGTCAAGTTTCGGTAGCTCTATTTACTTGCCAGTAAATACAAACTGAGACTATAAACCTGAGCTGAATAAGAGCGAATAAGTGAACAAATACCGAAATCAAAGGTTTTAGATTGAGTGTTGTATAATTAAAAGTATCGATCTAACTTTTACTGATCATTTACAATTTTTATGAATATTGTATACATTTCAATCAGAGTTTCAGAGAGATGTGGAGTGAACTTACTTTTTCATTTCTTAATTTTCATTTAAGTTTTAAGCTTAGCTTAGATGTATGTATTCCGGTAGAGGTTTAATTTTGTCAATTTTGATGGTAATAATTTATTACAGCTATCATTCATTATAGTTTTAATTATATAATTGAATATTTATAATAGAACAATTTTGGGTACTCTCCGGAGAATGAGACTTTTTTCGTCGAACATAAAATGACAAAACAAACATCTTTATTGATCGAGATTGGGACTAAAAAGAATCATTTATCATTTGATTCGTTGTCAAAAATACGTATAATACTTTTACATTTGTACGAGTTAAGATATTTAAACTAACAAATCCAGGAAAGGAATTAGACACTTTAAAGGAAAACAAATGAAGAAAATAGAGAGAGAAATAATAGCTTTCATTGAGGAAAAGCTGCGATATTCTGGTATTTAAAAAAATGTTTCGACAGTGGGAAAAAAAACCACAAAGAATCGGGGGATAAAGAAACCTATGAAAGATACAGGAAAGAAGTTTGCAAGGATTAAGGAAAGGTTTGAATACTTTGTAGGATAAAGTCCTGCGGCTGATCCCAAAGGAATAACAAGTGTAAAAAATAGCGATATGAATGGGACTTGAACCCAGGTCTCCCATTTTCCGGGTAGGTATTCTAACCACTGAACTACCATGCCTCTTCCACACTGTGAATGGAATGGTTCGTGAGCAAGGTCGTTTGAATACCTGCCCGGATAGTGGGAGACCTGGGTTTGAGTCCCAGTCATGTCGCCATTTTTCACACTTGTTATTCCTTTGAGATAGGTTGCAACTTAAAGGATTATATAATATTAAATTACTCAATATAAGCAGTATATATATAAATAGTAATTAATAANTTTTTTATATTAAAATTAGTAGTATAATATTATTTTATAGTATAATCGGAATGTAGAGAATTTCCTCATGAAGAATTGTATGTATACAGACACTCTGCGGGCCGCAAAAAATTTTTCGTGAGCCGTAGGCCTTGTTTTGATTGAATCGCACCATGATTCTACTGATGATTATTAATTTTAACTCCTTAAGAAGGTTTTTGGATCTGTTTTGTACAATTTAACTTTAAGATTTAATATCACTCACTACTTTTCCCCAGCTGATGATGATTTATTTTTCGACTGAATAACGGAAATAAACGCAATATTTCATGTTAAAAACCTATTTTCTTTGAATAATCACAGTTAATTAAAAAGTAGACTTTTTGTGCGGATTTCTGTAACCCACTGTCGAACTATCTTTATAGAAAATAGCCATGCTGGGATCACGAAGACCTAGACTTGTAATACCTATTTAGAGTGGAAATTAAGTTCTCAATGAACTATGGAGTGCAATTTTAGTACTTGTTCATTCAAATAAAGCTAAGAAGTGACGAAACAGTTTTTAACTGTTATATTAAACTTATCGGGAAATCCACTGATGGCAAATAGTTTGAACTGCAATAACACAATTTAGCACGAAACTCTCGGTAATTAAATAGAAAGATATCTTCTTAAAACTAGTTCCAGGTTTTTAATTTTATAGGGAAAGTAAAATAAGAAAATGCTTTAGAAAGAAGCAAATCTTTCCGAAGTAAAATGAGTTTCTAAATAATTAAGGATAACTAAGATAATTTTTGAGTGACCATCATCATGTTATTATAAATACTACGTGTAACGTAAAACTTAAAACATGAACCATTTATTTTCTACGTAGATTTAAAATAATTGTTTTGATTGAAGATGTAAAGAAGAGGCACAGGAAATGGGAGAGCAAAATATTGAGAAGGTATGAATTGCTAATGGAAGCATTTGAAGGTAGAATGTAAGGGAGGAAACCGAGAGAAGACATAGTCAAAAGTCGTTGAATGGCATAAAGGGAAGGGTTATTATGAAATAAAGCAGAGGGCGTTGAATGGGGAATATTGGGGTGGATTTATGTTCCTAGCAGAGGTAGCACATTCATAAGAGTATTTTCAAGAGGTAAACAAGTAGTACCGTGAGCAATCTGAAGAATCGAAAACTTAGCTAGTGATACTACAGAATACTTCTACTGTACAGAATATTTTTTTATATAATTGATTTAAGGTGAAATGGAATTATTTTACAATTGAAGTGAGTAGTAGAAAATGTATTGGAATTTACTCACTTATTGCTGAATATCTGCAGCGAGATGAAATGATCTCACAACAAAATACCCGTAACTTGGAGCTGATACAGACTATGAGTAATTTATATTTACCGTAAATTTCGGAATCATCTTGGAAGGAAATTAAATTTAAAGAAAATCAAGAGAAAAGTATCTTTGGATTTAGATGAAGCATTTTCATTTATTTTAACCGGAATATTTTCCTCGAATGATAGGGTAGATAACGAAACATACTCAGAATGGTCACGAATATCTTGGTCTATATCTTATCCTCGGGATGAGGAAGTTAGTTATTAGTTCATTACAGTGCAACCTTTTCATAGGAAGACTATATGTATATCACCTTAACATGTAAGGAGGCTCTTGCATTGGTAATTGCTTGTAGGCAAATTTTCCGACGTTAAAACAGTACAAAATGAAAAACTAAATAAACTTAAAGAAAATAAATAATTTTAACAATCTATTGACGTGATAAATTATTCTGTGGTAAAAAGATCCTTATGTAGATTTAAGTTTGTTATACTAAGAAAGGAAAAGGCTGAAAATTATCTTTCTTGTCCACGCTGAAGCTCTTGTACTGCGTTGTTCGGGAGAACTTCGTTTGTTAATTCAATATTTCCATTAAACTAAACCACTTGATTTCCCAAAAATGGCTGATGAGATACATAGTTACTGTGAAGAAATGAAATCGTATTCCTTGAGCACCTCACTGAATTGCAGATAGATTTTTTTTTAGTTTAGATCGAAAAACTGCTTCCAAAACGTTTTCGTTGGAGAGCAAAAAGCATTTGAGCGTCGAAAGAATAATGCAAATGTGTCATTCTAGGTGGTTATCGGCTAAAAATATGTCACCAGGATGAGCGTATAAATTATAACATGCATATTTAATTCTCTTTTGGCTTATCCAAGGTTCAATTTAGATACTGTCGGAAGAATTTGCTATAAAAGAATTTTTTTCGCTTTTTTGTAAAGTTTTTCTCTCTCGTAACCTGTGCCATTCCTATGATTGAGTTATAATGAAGAAATTAAATAAACAAAATAAACGGCAAAAGAATGGTAGGTATGAAGTAGTACAACTATCAACGTTAAACTTTATGGGAATAGATAAAAATGATTGAAAATAAATTCGAAATTCAATCTTAAGGCAACAGTTATTCGGATATCAGCTTTTTGGATCAGCTCAAATGGATCCACAGGCAGCTAAATCGCGATCCGATCACAGAGAATAATATATTCAAGATGACGTATTACATAACCCCTCATATATTGAGTTATTGATCCTATCCTTGAAAATCCATTTTTGATTCAAATAATTGAATATAAAAGACACACAAGTTATTCATTATCTAAAGATACTTTTTTTACAATTGAGTTAAATGTCTTTCTGTGGTCTTCTAACTTAGCAAACAGAATACAGCTCTGGATTCATTTTCTTACGAGTAAGTGAAGATATTTGTGTAAGTAAGAGCTTATCCTATGAAGGTTACTATATATTTTATGACCTCATCAGAGGTATTTAAATAAGTCGAATTTTCCTTCCAGGAGGCCGTTCGAAGACAAGCCTATTAAACGTCTTTTTACTCCAGAGATCAAAAGATTTTTGAAGGGTTGGTTGGTAAGGAGGCGAGAAAACCCTTATCCAAGTAGAGAGGAGAAGAAGGAGTTATCAAGACAGACTGCTCTCACGTACGTTCAGGTGAGTCTTTAAGAGATGACAGAGCACGAGGTTGGATTTCATACATTCCTGGATCATATTAAATATCGTATAATGCATTTAATAATCAGTTCATTTCGGAAAAGCTAAATGCTGTAAGATTTTTATCATATTGAGACAGTGAACATAGGTTGCAGGGAGGAGATGACTCTCCATCAGAAACAACCAAAACACGGTAGCTCAGAAATTAATGGATTTTTCCTGGGTGCGCACCATCTTGCGCAAAGTCACTCTTACTCGTTTTCCTTTATAGAATGGAATTACTTGCAACCTTAACGACATGAAACAGCCTCTTGAACAAATGTTCAATAAGGTCAAATACTATTTCGGAGTTCATTAATTTACCTCTGAAAGTCAGTCTTACTGTCTGCTTTCTAAACTTCAGTAAAACGATCAAATAACAATGAATAGTAAATATTGCTGATAATTGCCAGAAACATAGGATTTATTCTAAAACTATTACTTAATTCATATATTGTATGTACTCGGGTGATGGAGCATCCGCTCGAAAAATTCTCTGAACCTACGACCAGTTTTTCTCTGTCTTTTAATTTCAAAACAATAAAAAGTGTTCGCAGGTCGCAAGGCGCATTTCCATTCACACTGGTGCGAATTATTGCGACCAATTTTTTGTTATATATTGTTATATTTGACTGATTGTTATAGATACCCCGTGAAGTAAAGCAAATTAATGAAAATATAAGAATTAACGATTAGTAATTGTTGAATATTAGTTTCAAGGTACCTGGAATTGGTATCACATTCATATTTTTATGTAAATCAATTATATATAGCAAAAGAAAATAAGTGCCCTTACTGTTTGGATTGCCTAATAGTTGGCATGGTTCTTTCTTTTCTAAGATATGCAATTGGTTCGCCAATTGGCGGAGGAAGCTGAAAAATGCTGCCGAAGAAGCAAATTTGTGCGAGGATAAATCCCATGATCTTATGAACGCATCAGAAGCTTCAGGAAGTACCGAAGACAGGAGCAGTGGCGGTAGAGTTGGAACCGGAGGAAGGAGGAAGGGCCGCACTTGGGGCAATCTCATCAGACGCTACAATTCCAGAGCACAAGGCAACGTAGAACAGTTCAGCATCACTTCTGATGACAGCATCTGGGAGGAACCAGAGGAAAACGTAGACGTTGAAGAAGAAGGCTGTAAAGAAGAGGAAATGGCTGGGACTGAGAGTTGCGGAGAGAGCCGGGATTCTGAAGAACATTGGGCCACAATGGAGCATAGCTATTCCATTCTGCTCGACCGTCCGAAATGTAGACATCGCTTTCCTACTCCTCCGACCGAAGATGCGGACCGAATGGAAAGGGGAATCGTTGCAAGAGGCAGAGGCAAGTCCTACAGGGTTAGATCAACTTTACCAACCGGTTGTAGGAAAGGTAGCTACGATGCCACATCCAGCGATGATGAGAGCTATGACGGTGATGGTTATTCGCATAGTCGAAAAAAGGTGCATTCCGGTGGTATGCAGATGGGTGTCAGCAATTGCGTAGCAACGGGTGGAACAGATACTCAGAATAAGTGTATTGCGAGGCATGGGAAGAAGTGCTCCGTGGTATCAAAGTGGTTGGAGAGCGCTTGTGCATACGATGAGAGAAAGAGGAACTCTTCTTCCGTGGATGGGAGCGGAGGAACTCCAGTGCAGCTCAAATGGGCGGCGAGGAACGTCACGTGGTCGACAGGAGACAACAAAATGGACGGCAGCTCTCCTTGGATATTATCAAGTGAGTAATTTTCTCGGTAGCGTTTTATAGGTATTAAAAGCTTCGCGAATTTTGAAGAATAAAATTTGTTATTTATAATATTAGTGAAACATTATATCATGATTATTCTCACAATCCAAATCGACTTGAGAAAATTATAAATTTTACTTGATTTAAAACAAAACAAAATATGTGCTTTAAGTAATGAATATCTGTAAATACAAATATTAAATTCGTTCAGGAAACGGAAAATGGTTTGCCCATAGTATATTTGAACAAAGTTTACATGTATTTTTGTTTCATGGTGGATTAATAAAAATAGTTTCTGTAAAAAAGATTGCTTACGTCGTAATGCTATGTGCAAAATTAATCCTGCACTTTTTAAATTTCTTTCCTCATTTAAAAATATTTCATGAAGTATTTTACATTGCGAGAATGTTCTTATATGCCGAAATCAATTAAAATATCCATTGATTGAATGACAGTTTTACTTTTTATAAATGAAAATATTTTCTTAAGTACTTCATTTGGATAATACTAATTAATAATAAAATTAATTCTAATTTAGATACTTTACAAGTTGTGAGTCCTGCATTCCACGAATTTGTTTTAATATGAATCTTTCCTTTCTTTTTTCTCGTTTGAAGGGGTTGAGGTAAACACTGCTTCATCTAATGCTTGCCATTGGTCAGTTGCTGGTAGACATAGAGAAGAGTTGGATGCCGCAGAAACTTTGGCTCTTTTGGCAGCAACTGCTCTTCCATAGGTCCTTGTTTAGAATAAAGACTTATAAAACAAATAATCAAATTTAGTCGGGAAGAAGAGTCATTTTCGTCTTCCTTTAATTACGAACGAAAGTTAATAAAATCTAGAGAATAGCTCAGAATGAACCGCTGCGCAAGGGTATTCATTTCTTAGCCAAAAATTCATTTTGAATACGTTTCGATATCTCTTCCAGAGATTATATTAAACATTTTTTTCCGTCTTCAAGTTGATACTGTTGTAGTTGATCAACGATTCCGGTCTGCAATGGAAGTGCATCGTCATAAGTTGCTAAGTGAGAGAAGTGAATCATGGAAACTTTACGGCAGTGTTTCCGAGTATCCGCCGACAAAATTTAAGGAAGTAACACAGATATAAGCTTAAAATGTTTATATTTACATTATTTCAAATTCACTAAGAAAAAAAAGAGGAGTATAAGTAAAGTCTGATAGAGCTACTATCTGTCCGGACGAGCGACTGAAAATGTGACCTGCAGAGGTCGCTTACATATTACAAGAAACTCCAAATGTAGCGAACGTTGACATCTTAGTTTGGAGTCCATCATCTCAAACGACTTGTCACATGATATGGCTAGTATGAAAGTAGCCCTTGTAGCTTAAGCATCGAGTGAATTTTGTAGTCACACGCAATTCCTGGTGAAATTGAAGCCAGTATTTGCACGCAAACTTAATATTTTATTTTAGGTTACTATGAGATTCCTGTTGTTCCAGACGCTGAAATTACTGGCGCTAGCTATTGCAGTGATGCATTTCATTATTTTTATATAAGAATCGGAATCACTAATAAGATTTATCCATGCATAAATTTCGTTTTCGACATCATCAGGGAATAAAAGATAACCTTAGCATAATTTGGTCAATGAATATTCCTGTTAGTCGTAAATGATCAAAATTTTGCTGCACTTATCTTTCTGACGCATTTTTCCTCGATTACATCCATCTTCAGCTTCTATAACATATTATTTTTAATTGGAATAATAAAGGCTTTAATACTTACCATTTTATTAAATGCATATGAGGAGTCATTTTCTGTAAATTTCCAAAATCAGAAAACTTAACTTTCTTTATGAAAGAACTCAATAATTGCAAGCATCGATAGTTTGCAATGATGGTACAGCTTGTCAATACACACAGCAACCCGTAATACAAATATGTACTTCGGGTTGCGTGTCTTTCAGGATTTTCTTTTGCAATAAGGATTACTGTGGAGATTTAGAAAATCAACTATTCCTATAAAAAATCTACCGATAGAATAAATGAAACAAAAGCTATCATATTTTTAGAAATTGAAAAAGATGCAATCATAAAAAAATCGTAAAATAATTTTTGCACATTTGAGGAGGAAACAAACTGAAAGAAAATAAGAAAAAAAAAGAAAACTTTTCATCATATTTGATATTATGGTAGATTTATAGCTCCATAAATAACTTGATTCTCATTGTGATGGTAAACATTCAATTTTTCAAATATTGAACATTCGATTAGATATTAGAATTATATGTGATAAAAATGTCTGTTCCACAACCTCCTTGAACAAGTAGTCCAAATTAGATTCTGGATCATTTTCTGTCTACAGTGAGACAAATTTAAAAACTTTAAAAAAATGCTGTAAGTGTTAGGAAATTGATCAAGGAAAGATTTAATTTCTAAACTTTACACATACAACATTTTCTAAATTATTACCAAGCAGTTACCATTTTTCTTCATTACAATTTCTCTGTACACTGCTGAAAACTTAGAAGTAGCAAAATGTAAATAACAAAATTATCATTGCTTCACCTATGAATTAGCTTAAATACTGAAATGCCTGTTTAAGAAACAACTTTTTTATATGAGCTCAGATTACCTACTTATCTGTTAAAAGGAGGACCAGACTTCCAGAGAGCATAAGGCATTTTATTTTTGTATCAGTGGCTTTTTTTATAATGCAGAAGTATCCATTAAGATATTTCTTTAGATGTAATGCAAAGGGTCTTAATATTGTATTTTGTTAAGAAAAATTGTATGTAAATTTCCTCAATGAATGTAAATATTTCTTCATTAAAAATATTTTTCTGATTAGCAAAACTAACATTTTAGGCTTAAATAATTATTTTTAAGATAACTTTGGACAGATGGAGAATCCAGTATTTTGTATAAATTTCCTTGTTGTGTGATAAATTTGTAAATTTAAGAGTACAAATGTGTGCATATGTATCTAGCAAACATTATATTGGGACATGAAATGAATCCCCTCAGAGGGGTTACGATGAGTGAATCTAGTCAAATGTTTATGTACACTTTGCAGTCACTTGTAAAGAATGAAATGATAATCATGGAATGTTTTGTTTTTATATTATATGAAAAATATACTATTTTATCCAAGTAATTCATTTTTATATATGATTGATGTACACCCAGTTCCACATAAATCTTACCACCCTGTATGAAGGGGCAGTGAGTTTTAAGCCAGCGAGCCTTGAGAAGAGAGAGAGATAGAGAGAGAGGAAAAACATGGAGGATATACTTCGTGTCCTAACTCCGCTTGCAGTGTTTGAAAGGATTTTTTTATGTTATTAACATTAAAATCATTTATTAGTTTCCATGGTTTGGTGGCATTANCAGTTATTCTTCTCTCCCGAAGATGGCAACTTAGTTGTCGAAATACGTATCGAGAACAATACTTGCTTACAAGCGCGACCACGGAGAACCCCAACCCCCGCTGGTGGGAACTCTTCAACGGTTAAGTTTGCACGCAAACAACGGCTATTAGGAGCTAGTATCTGACTCAGATGTCTTACAACAGCCGTGTTCCTTTTCCTTATAGATTCAGAAACTGACGTCAATAGAAAAATGGAATGAAAGGTATATTCATTTTAAAAGCTGTAAAAATGTTACACAATTTTCAAAATTGGTTAAAAATGTACCTGACAGAACAGTTTATATTCTATATCTCAGACTCTGAACAGCAACTATAGTGAACGGTTCCACCATAAAAATCTCCATACCAAACCCTATCCTTAATCAACTAACTTCCTTCATTTGAACACTTCTGCAAGAAAATTTCAAGACAAGGCTCATTCACATTTTCATTAGTGGACATAATTATGTAATTCCTCTGGTTATTAGTACATCCATGCTCCTTAGAATTATCTTCTTAAAGTCTTTTTATTTCATGACCTTACTCTCTTCTCATCCAAATACTTTTTCTCCATTATCTCCCAGGAGTCCTACTTTCAATGACTTTTTATAGAAATCATCCTCGTATCTGACAACCATTATGGCATATTTTTAGTTTTTTGTTGCATCATGACATTTTTTAATCAAGTCTCTTACCTTTACAAAATTTATTGCAAATTCTCATTAGTTTTCCAATCTTCATCTCTCATAGACCTTTAAAATTTACACATACTCTTTCCCTGTAAATCCTTACCTTTCCATATGCCCATATAGAAAAATGTAAAAGACTGATGTCTTATCTGGATATCTTTTTAAGGTCTTAAGATTTCATTGTCCAACTCCAATCATTGAATACTGCCCATAGAACAGAAGATGGCATACATTTTAACCCTATGGTTTTTCTCTACTATTAATGTCATTATTTCCCACCTTAAAGAATCTCTATCTAATCTCTCACCTTAAAGAATGTTTTTCTGGGGATTCTTTTGTTTTGTCACTTTTTGTATATACCAGTGCCTGCAAACCCCTTTTAAATCACATACAACATTATGTTTGTATTGCTGACCCAATTCACCAGGTTAAAATTGAAGAGGTCAAGTTCACATTCAAAAGCTTTATCAGCTGTTTATTGAACTGCCTTAGAGAGCAAATGAGTGAACATGGTCTTCATGAAAAAGTACTTTCTATTCTCTCTTCTAAGGGAGGCAAGTCTACCTTTTAAGGACTGCATACAGCAAGAGGCTATGGATAAACCAAGAGTATCCCCTCTAGCTTTCGAACTTTGAAGGTATTTTCCAATTGAAGATTCCTATTCAGTTACAGTCTGCTTATACAGGTGGTAAGCTTTTAATTTCACAAACTAGATGACCAGCAAATATCACCTCTTTATCTCCTTTTCCCAAAGTTTCTTTAACCAATTCCTCCATATAAAAAAAATCAGGAGATAAACAAATACCATCTTCCTTTTCTCCCTGTCCATATAGACTCTCTTTAAGCTATCCCAAATCATGCTATGTAAAATGCATAACTAAGTTTTCTGCATGTGGAGCTGCTGAAGAGTGATGCTTTAACAATCAATAGTACTTAATAATGCACATTTTACACAGTACTAGGTGAAAGAAACTTAAAAATATTGGCACATCTACATAGGAGGATGGAAATTTTAAAAAATTTCCCTAAATACCTGTCGTAAATGATGATAATCTTTATTCAAATTCCCCACCACTAAGCAATAAATATTCCATTTGTCAGTTTAACCACTTGAGGTGCTTCAATGAGATGATCTCATCCATGTGGTCTCCTTGTTATAAAAAAAGCATTAACTGATTAAATACTTTGTGTGTAATAATTACACAAACAATTCACAATCGTTTATTTGATTGAGGGGGCTGTTATTCACAATGACACCCCTCTGAAAGTATCAATGCTTTGGGTGAACTAATTTTGAAATTCAAAGTTACATGGATAGAAAAATCAGGATACACATTGCACCTCTTCTTCCAGCTCTACAGTCCTTGTCTTGTCTATTGGGACAATTAATTGTCCCAATAGATTAATTGAAAATCGCTTAATTATACTGCTTACTACACCTTATATTAATTTTTTACATACCTAACAAATGAATAGAGATATAAAAGTAGCAAAAGAATATTTTATAAATTCTTACAAACCCTTTTGAGTGAGAAGCAAGATTGCCTTCAGTGAAAGCACTGCTGGGCAATACCCACTGAAGGCCATGATATTGATTCAAAATCATAGAAAATTGAAAATCAATCTGAATTAATAATTAGAATCTCCATGTGGTAAATATATGCCAATTATGTGGTCTGAGACTTGATATGCTGACCATGTTCATCTCACAGTAAATGCAGCATGGCTATGCCACATCCTACATAGGGATGCCATGCTACAGACTTTACCCTTACTTTTTAAAAATTAAGCTTAAAACAGAACTGCTTTGGGAGCAGCAAATTTTCAATTTAGTTTTGACAGCTCCATAGCATAATTAAATAAGAACTGCTAGATTAGCTATATCTCAGAAAATTTAATCTCTATAAATCCATAAAAACAATTTTATGAATTGATTCTCAAATGTAACAACAACAAAACTTACTATAATTTGAGATGCAGAATTGCTTTTATCAGAAAAATGACAACAGAACAGGGAAATCAACAAAAGATCATACCATATATAAAAATCTTTAATTACACAGTCTTTAGAAGATATCTACAAGATGAATTTCATTAGCTTTTTAAGACAATATCTTGCAAGCAATTGTAACTTGCTCACATCCTAAGACTGAAAATTAGTGAAAGCAAGACGAAAATAACAGTTTTCTGATATTCTTATTTTAGCCACAAATTCTCAGTTTCTACAAGAAATAATCACTAAAAACATGCACACACTAAGAACTGCTTTTTGTGTCTTCTTCAGCATTTGCAGAAGATCCTTGTTGGTTAATATGTTGGTCTAAATGCTGAACAAGTGTACTCTGATGACTATTTAGAAGGTGTGCAAGCTGTCCACCACAGGCAGAAGTAAGAGTTGCTACTAACTGTGATCTAACTGTTGTGAGATCAGACAGCTTTGAATATGTTTCTAGCTCTTTCCGATCCAACATGCGATTGTCAATAATAGCAGCTGGAAAGAAGAAAGAATTAAACTAACATTAACTGCAATTAGAAGAATTTATGAGAACTCGCACCTTGGTAGAAGTTAATGTAATATTAACAGAAATAGTAAACTGATGGCCTGAAATATATACATGTAAAAAATAATCAAGGAAAATATATGAGAATTAGAATAATTCATGCATTCAATCACTGATTGGTTACATGAGATGTACAGGCTAAAATATTCAGGGAATGTTTACCCACTAGGTGGATGGCAGTGATGACTAATTTAGTATCTTCTGTCAATTAGAGATTCAGTAAATGATTACTACATGCTTTTAACATTAAAAAATTGTTAAATTCTTGTAAGAACATCTAGATAATTACTAACCCCCAAGGCACACAAAATATTCATTTCCCAGATAACAGTAGTTTCAGCAAATATTTTTAAACTACTGTCAGAAGGATATTCTTAATGATAAAAAATAAAGATTATGTTAATATCACATTTGATAACTTTAGAACTGTATCATCAATAAAAATTTCTGGATCCTAGTTTTTTTAGTGGTATTATTACACTACATTTACACTACTCACCGAAGTTACCAGTCAAGAACAAATTTGCCCATAATATGAATGATAATACTATTTTCCAAGCTGTTGAAAGGATTACTTTTATGACAAACTTCAGGTGCTGAATGTTCATCAAATATTTCCTCCCTTATACCCCTCACTAATAAAGATTTTCAAATTATGGCTTACTTTTTTGCATAGATGTTAGTGATAACTGCTTAACCACGAAATAATACCACAACTTGTAATGTTTAGATTTGAAAATGCAAGATAATCTCTTTACAAGCAAAACCTTATTTCCCTTAAATTTTCATCGCAATAGTGCAAAAACCAATTATTTATGATTGCATAAAACTTATCCATGATCAATTTATATGCTAGTGAAGTATATCTTACCAAGTAACAAGTAGGAGGGCGTTCTTCGAACCGTCTGAAGAAGATTTGCAATGGTTTTAGGGTTTGGATCATCACCAAAAATCAATGCGGAGTGAGAATGCAATAAGCAAAGTGCAGGTTCATAAAATGTTCCAAGGTAAGCTCGCTCTGCGATATCTCTGCCGTAAACTTTCAAAGATGCATCATGTTTTTTTAGAGCTACTTTTACCTAGAGACGAATTAAACAGATAGCTTAATTCTAAATGAAATAATTTCATTTTAAAACATATCATCTATGGAAACAATACCTTAAATTCTTCATAAGCTGACACAGGATTGCAGTGTAAAAATCCAACAAATTTTGCTTGGCTCGTTCTTTTGTAGAGCTCCTTCGCAATAATATCTCCGTATGGATTGTCCTGAAAGAAATAATCAGTTTAAGAAAATATAGAATTGAATAAATTAATAACAAAAAAAAAAAAACTAGCAGACCTCTCTCTCCTTTTTCTTGACAATTTCTACTGGTTTCATACAAAGATCGGGCATAGGTCGGGTAATTTTCAGAGGTTCGTAGAAAGTGGGAGTACATATTTTTAGAACTTTAGCTCTCCGATAATGTGGCTGCGCAGGTCTTCCGATGTTGATTTTATTTCTAAATCTAACGATTTGCACTTCAGGTATCCATGGAACTAAAATTGCTGCAAAAGAATTAGTGCGAATTACTTTAAATGTAAGAGACAAAAAATTTACCAGAAGAATGTATCTAAACCAACCCTTTCTTAAAGGCGAAGCCATTATTTATGATAATACAATACAAAGTGTGTGATCATAAAGTATTCTCTATTAGTTTTCTGGGTTTTCTGTCAGGCAGTCATCGCGTGTGCAAAAACTTCACGGATTGCGCGCTTCTACAGCAGACAAGCGAAAGCCCTCATGCGAGATACCGTAAGACAAAACTGGAACATCTCGTGTTTTCCTTGAAAATGCCAATTTAGCCCAAATCTTTCGTCTCAAATGTGACATAAATCTAAATATTCTGTTAAATATGTTTCTAAAAGATACTCCCCCATCTTCTCCGGATATAACATCCTCGATGGACGAAGAGGAAGTTGAGTTTTATGATGAAGACATCGAGGAAAGGGTTGAAAGTGGAACTGAAGATTTACCTGATGATGGAGACGATAACGAAGAACCTGATGAAATGTCAGAACCGACACAAGATGATGCCGATTTGGTCTTTGAAGCTCATACTTGTAAGTAGTTGAGATTAATCCCTATTGTTTGTATATTTCTTGCCATGTATGTATACAAACTAAGAGGAAGCGATTTATTGATTCCGTCATACTGTTTGCTATGCTACGATGATTTATTGCTTTTAAATTTGATTATATTATTGCCAGAATTTGATTTTCTTTTAAAACTTGCCTTAAACTTAGGGGCTTTGTGACTTTATTTTCTTAGTTTTCTCTCTCTTTGAATTTACTTTTACTCAATGTATTTGTTCGAGTTCTTTGATTATATCTCTTAATACCAGATGCTATTGTTGATACAAGTTTAATTTTATTCCAACAAATATTGTATGCAACTCATTTGTCTCATTGTAAACTTAAATAATGTCATTCTTTTTTTAAATGGAATAAGAACAATGTTTCCTTTATTCCTTTCTTTCTTATTCTATTTAGCGCCTGTTTTTTGTTGTGATTTGAGTCCTCTTGGAAGTTTAGCGGTAACCGGTGGCCAGGATGACATGGCATACGTATGGAATATCCAAACTGGGCAGACAGAACTGAAATGTGAAGGCCACAAGGTTAGCCATTAAAGCTCTTATGACATAACTTATTATAGATGATAAAATCAAATAGTGCATTGTAGTTTCTTCTATGATGCTTATTTATGTCAAATTAAATTCATTCCCTGACAGTATTCAAATATCTTAGTTGTTGTCTTTGGTTTGCATGTAGAGATCTGTTTCTCATGAGTTTAACTATTGCTTTTATTCTTTAGGATTCAGTTTCACACGTCGCCTTTAACCATGATGGTTCCTATGTTGCAACTGCTGATATGAGTGGAATTATTCAAGTTTGGAAGATTTCAAACAAAAACTTAATTTGGAGCTATACAATGGGAGATCTCTCTGTAAGAAATTTATAGTAAATGATTTATTTTGTCTAGCCTAGTGTATTATTTAGACTAACTCATACTTTTTCTGTAATAGTGGATGAAATGGCATCATGGGGCAAATGTTCTTCTTGCTGGAGCAGTGTCAGGTGAGGTATACATTTGGCGTATACCAAGTGGTGATTGTAAAGTCTTGCAAGGACACGGAGAGAAAAATTCCTGTGGTCTCGTCATGCCTGATGGTAATTTGCTCCTTTAAATGAAGTTTTCCACTGCTCTAGGCAAATTCTAATTATTTATTGTCTCATATTATTGAAACTTTAAAAAATTTATGTACACTGTTTAGGGTTTTGAGTGTCAAGCTTATCTTTTAACTTGTTCTGTGAGAACTGGTAAGCCAGTACTAGCAATTTTTACGTTATTTATTCATAATTTATTTTCCATCTTCTATAATCTATCATACTCTTCATTTCAAAGCACACAATGTTGTCTGTACAATTCTTCATCTAGAATTATTGCAATTAGCTGTTGTAAGACTTAATTTATTTACATAATCATCTAATTTACATAATCATCTAATTGTAAAATCATATGTTTTATAGAGTAGATAGTACCATTAATCGGAAATTCTAATAACTGCCTTATAAAACTGAATCAGAATTGTTTATTTTAATGGGTTAATTTGTAAATTTCTCAGAAAGCAAATATTTCATTGGTAATGTCTTTATAGTTAAAGGCAAGTGAAATTTGATTGATTCTATTGTTTGACACTACTGAGCACTGTAATATTATAGAATCAAGATTTTTCACGATATTCTAGAACATGGGTGGACAACTTTTTTAATAGTAGGTACCACAGTTGGCCGTATCTCTGACAAAATTTTTCCACATGCCAGCCAAAATTCTTTTAGAACATATTATTTAATATCTTGATATTTGATTTATAATTGATAATGTAAAACTGATTGAATGGAAAATATTAAGACAGGTGTATTCAACATCATATTCATATTTCATATTAAGACAGGTTTTTACAAATGATTAAAAATTTTTCACAAAATATTGAAGATAAATTTGGTTGGGACTTATTTAACGTGCCAGAAACAAGCCAATGGGATGCCAGGTTAGGCACACATGATAGGGGTTGCCCACCCTTTTCCAGGAGATTGATCTGAATATATTGCAGCCTTGGACTTAATGTATTTGTCTATATTTTTATACAAAAGGAAATATTTGAAGGATGTTTGATTGAGTCATAATACTCTTTACAGTTTTATCATTCATTTGCTCACCCCCCTTTGATTCATCGACTCATCCCCCTTTAAAATTCCTTGTGATTTGGCCGTAGCATAGTAGGGAAATATTCTGGTAATGATAAAGTTTATGACATTTCTGCCAGAATTTTCCATCATATGTCTAATGATATTTGCATGATATACATGAAATGCTATAACAGAAGAATATTTTCAGGTAAAAGAGCTGTTATTTGTTATGAAGATGCAGTTCTCAAAATTTTTGATTTGCGAAGTGAAGCTGGTTTGCATCGGATTGAAGTAGGAGGAAGAATTTCATCAGAAAGTATCCCAATATCAGTAACTTCACACTCAGATAATACTCTGGTTCTTGTTGGAGCAACTAATGGAACAGCAACTCTTGTCAATACTCAAACAGGAAAAGTAAGTTAATAATTGTTACAGTGATGATAGTGATTGTTAGTGATGATATTTATATTTAAGGGTACTGTTTGGTTATACCCCCTAGTGTTGTAGTAGATTTGCCATGGACAAGCCCTCCAGGTACACTTAATTCTTTTGGCGGGAATTAATGATGATGATTATTATTATTATTTTCCTCTAAATTAAAATAATTTAAATTAAATTAAGCAATTATTATTATTAATTGTACTTATTTTCCCTTGCACACACTGTCTTCACTACTACTCATGAGGGTTTCTTCTCAACTGATTGAACCCTCTCCAACAACCAAAATAAATCTCCAGTGCTGGCAGTTAAAAGTGGATGCACAGTGCAAGCCATGCCTAGTAACGTTTTAATTGCTTTATCTAAGTTTGCTACTTAAAATTTAAATGTCAAGAATACAAGTATATTTACATTAAATGAGTTGAATTTAGTACAAACTCATTGATCAACAGTATAGCAACCTTTATAACTCATGCAGTCAACCAGATTTCAGTAAACTGGGTATAGCAGGGCAGTACCAATTTTAGTAATTAAAGTTAATGCCATCTTAATTTTTTTCTCAAGCATTGGCATGCTTCCATTAAAGCTGTGGTTAATTATTATTAAAGCATTGGAAATTGCTTGTTCAGTATTTATAAAGGAACCACATTCTTATTCTTACCTCAATATGATATTGGCATACAGTTAAATCAATCAAGATGATTATATAGGTGTAGGTATTTGGGTATACAGCCACTAACTATTTTTAGAAACCATTCTTAAATGTTACTTCTGCTTGGTGTTTTGATCTGATTGCTTCTTGGCTCTGTACAATGGCTCTATCTTTTAATTAATGGAAATGTTCAAATTAAGACAGATCAAATGTTTTCCTGAACAATATACAGTGATACCTCAGCTAGCAAAGATAATTTATTCCAGAACCACATTATTTTTAGCTGAAACACAATGTCATCAGACATTCCATTTCTCACTTGAACATAAACGCATATGTTGTAATAATTTGAGCTTCAATTCCATAATGTTGGTCATCGAGACTGCACAGGTGTTCACCCATGCATTGTATTGATGGAAAAGGATCTTTTTCAAATGAGGATGTGTTTTCTTGATTTCTTCGTTCAGATGGTGCAATTATGACCCATAGTACTCACCAGTTATCGTTTCACCTTTTTACAAGTAATCTGTGAAGATGATTCCACATGCATCCCAAAAAACTGTGGCCATTATCTTGCTGGCTGATTTCACTGTCTTTGTCTTCTTCGGAGTCTGTTTGCATTCGAAAACCCACTTTTTGACTGTTCCTTTGTCTCTGGAGTGTAGTAGTGTATCCATGTTTTGTCCACAGTTTTGGATTAATTCAGAAACTTGTCAGGATTGTGACGGAAAAGGGCCAAAATAGCCTCCGAGTCGACCACATGACTGCATTTATTCTCCTTGGAGAGCAAATGTGCCACCCATCTTGTAAAGATTTTCTTCACATTCAATTCTTCATGCAAAATTGAAAACACTATACCTTGCAATATGCCTGTAGCCTCAACTATTTCGCACGCTTTCATTCGTTGATCACTCAAAACCATATCGTGGATTTTGTCAATCATTTTGGATGTAGTCACTTCTACTGGATGTCCCAAACAATTTTTGTGGATGTACAGCCACGTTTAAACTCACTAACTCAATTGTAAACAGTTGCAAACACAGGAGCACATGTGCCATGAACTTCATTCAAGTCAGCTTTGATCTCTTACAGTTTTCAGCCTTTTAAATATAAATGTTTAACCATTGCTCAAAACTCACTTTTTTCCATTTTTCTAAATAAACAAATGTTTTTTGTTTCAATCGACAATTAAAATGAAACCATGTGATGGATGTAACTGAGCCTTTAAAATATGACCCATCTGGAGGAGATATCTCCTCCAAACGATGCATTAACTCAAGATTTGAATCTGACACTGTGGATTAACCTTTTGGTTCTAATCATGGATATTCAGCTGTAATTGTATATGCTGTGTTCTGTTATGGGTACAATATTGAAGATAAACCTGCGGATGAAGTTGCTGATTCCTTTTTTATGTCTTATGTAAAGTACGTTGCTTGATTACAGCTGTAGTAAAATCTTCTTATTTGGTAAAAGTAGCACTTCTACCTTTTATAGATGCTTCCAATTACCCCAATTTAATAGTAATTTAATTTTTATAACTGTACATATGGAGTGCCTTTGCTTACATCAGAAAAGTTCCATACCTTAGAAAAACTTTCCTTAAAGAATAGTTTTTCCTGGCATATAATTCTTAATTTATACAGTGGTAAATTTTATGTAATTTTTACTATGCAACAGAAAAAGTTAATGTTTGACTTGGGACAAATGAAGCCAAACGTCAATTTTGGTGTAAATAGTAGAACAGACTAATGCCACCTCTTTTCAGTTATTGAGGACATGACAACAAAATACATATACAAAAAGTATATTCAGTGCTTGCTCCTGCTGTGTGTAATAGCAATCTTTGTCTTGCACAACTCTTGATCCTCCCCAAAACTAAAAGAAGGGAGAGAACAAGACTGTAATACAATTTAAAATATAAATTTGACCGACTTTTTTGTTATAGTACATATATGTTTGTAAAAATTTTAATATTGGAAAACTAAAGACTTTATGGAGGTTGAAAATATCCAGAACATTTCAATGTACCTACTTTTTAATAATTAAAAATTACTGGTACTATTCTGTGTGAATGTGGTCATGTATCTTTGTTTTTCACATCCTAGGTTTCTTGTTATCTAGAGTCAATTTCCCTTGGTCCAGTAAAAAACTTAGATTGGGGTCTCACTGTATTTTGTTAAATAGATACTTAGTTGAAGCCAAACCCATTTTCTATGAGACATTTGTCCTCTGTAATTGTATGAGATTAACTGACATAACAGCATGTCCTGTGTTGGATAAGGAGTATGACTGCTGTAATCACCTAGCATTATAATGGAAGTTGTGGGAATGAGCTTTGCTGCCTTTGAAATTCCTCATCTTCAATAACATAATCTTTCTTCATCTTTAACATAAATGGCTACAAAGAAAGTGACTGGTATTGATTCCTTTGAGGTGAAAAAGATGTGCCATCAAGAATTCAGCCTAAGAGAGAGAGAGAATGACCCTTTAATTTATTTTCTGTATTTTATTCTCATATGTTTATTTGTTATCTACTGACTTTCAATTAATGTGTTTATTTCTATACTTAATATGCAAAATGTGTATATTTTATTTGTGTATACATAAGTTCAATCAAATTTCTTAGAAAATTTTATCTATTTTACTTATGTTAATGTTTGTATACTTCATTTTTAATTCTGACTCCTAATTTTATGCATTTTAATGAAGTTGAATTTTTCCATTTAGTTTCTTATCTTTCAATGATCCTCTCCTTAGGTATTGAGTGTATTAGACTGTCGAAATTCCTCCGCAGCTAGGACATCTGAGAGATCTCCAAGAGGGCCAGATGAAGCTGAAGAACCCGAAAGTACTAACTCCTCTTCATCAGTTGAAGCCGTTGGATTGTGTGCTAATGCCTCTTTGCCTTTGGCAGCTACTGGTACTTTGGATGGCCGCCTTCTTATTTGGGATATTTCCAAACAGGTTGGAATCATGTTTATTTGTTTATAAATGTGTTTCACCATAAATAAAAATATGAGTGTGCAGGATGAAAGCAATTTATATTCCTTATTTATGAAGAGGATTAATTTGACCACAAATTTATAAACAGTATAAGTATAGTGGCTCTGGGGATGCATGTGACCATTTCCTAGTTTTAGTTAACAACTACTCGATCCTTCCTTACAATGCAGAAATTGGAATGGGTTGAACTGAGGTGATTAATGGAACCAGCTTTCTTGTTTTTATCTGCTAGATCCCTGAGCTTTCTAACATCCACCCCTTCCACTCCCTCCAACTTCTGTGCATTTGGGTGTGGGAGAGAAAAAAATCTTTCATTGAAAGATTCCCCTGTTGAGAGAAAAAATCTTTCATTTTTCATTTTTTTGCAAGATTAGCGTTCTGTTTCAACCATGGCCCATTTATGGAAATGTTTTTATCAAGGATTTGTTAAATTCATTCCACAAGACTTATTTCAATATTAGAAGATTCAACAGCTCAGCTCCTCTTACCATATTCCTCTTCTTGTGTATTTATTTGTCTCTCCAAGTGCTAAGACTTTATGGAAACTTTGTTTTTAAATGAACTTATAAAAGGTGGACTCTGAAAAGCCAAACTCACTCAATATCCGTGCAACTTTCTGTCCTAGAACAATTAATATTTGTGATATGATTAATTTACAATTAAGTTGATTACCAAAAACATTAATTGTATATCTGAAAGAGAGTCAAAATGTTTTTGGAGTAACCAAACCAAATGAAATCTCGAAATTTTATGTTGCCCATAATTAATTTTAATCATGTAATACTTGATGAAAATTTAATGTGAAATGTTACATCTTGCCATATCTTTTTCTCGTGTTGTTATTGATTCAAAATTACATTTTATTGGAGAGATAAAAGCATTCAGAATTTATCACATTTGTAAATCATATCTATCAAAATCAAAACATTGAATTGATGTATGTTATTAATTTATATATTTAAGTTATTTTTTATGTTTTCATTTGATGTATTATCTTTGTGATCTTTTCCTACCTTATTTAATATTTGTAGATGCGCCGTCATGAATGTCAGTTAGATAGTGGTGTGACTTGCCTGCAGTGGAATGAGAATGCTTCAAATGATTCTATGGTATGGGTTGGATGTGTCGGAGGAGAAATTTACCAAGTGGATTCTAGGAGTGGGCGGACTGAGACAAGGCTCTTTGGACACACTGATTCAATCCTCAGCCTTTGTCTTTCAAAGTGAGTAATATATTTTCTTAAGCCAAGAATTGTCTAAAGCCTCAAGGAAAATTTGACCTTTGTTTTCTATGCATATTCTATAAATATCCAGCCCAGTACCAGGCTAAACTTTGTGATGGCAGCTGAATGGTGATGAATCATTCTCCAACTAACTTGTTTGTAAGAATCACTATAGATAATTTTTCTAAGATAGACCAAGTGCCATTAGTAGTAAGCAGCAATGTATTCAGAAGGGATTTTGAGGATTGATATAGAGACTTCATTTTTGATGAAAATTATCCTAGATACAGACCAAGAAGATTACCACTAACAAAAAATCGGATTTATTTTTCTTCAATACAATGCCCAATACAACATCCAATAACTTGTCTTGTAGTTTGAATACCTCCTTGAAAACTGTCTTGGTGCAATTGTATCGACGTTAATAAGTCACTTGGTGGAATGGAACACAATTTGCATCTATAGTGTTGATTAGCACTATTTAAAACTGCATTTGCAACAGATTTGCTCAATCCAATGCATGTAAAATGAAAGTATGAATTACCACCAGAATCTCTGAACACACACTGCTTACCGTGACATTATGCCCGCCAACTTCTATTAAAAATATGTACTTCATGTGCTAAAGTGGAATGCATTTATTAGTTAATCGAGGTACATCTGTAAAACTTATGTATTTGTCTTTATTTCAAAACTTAACTGTTAAAATAATGCAAATTTGATTTAAATGGAAAAATATTATCTTTTGCTCTCACTAACTGATAACATTTTGGCTCTGGCCAACTTATTTCATTCTCTGTAATATAAATTTTATTTTCCAGGGATGGAAACATTTTGTTAACGAGTGCAAATGACTGTAAAGCTCGAGTATTCAGGCTGGATGGAAGGCCATCTACCACTACCTGAACCTGGAAGTAGTTTCTGTATTTGGCCACATCCTTTGCAAGACTGCCCAAAAGGCCAAAAGCAATTTATAAGCAGCCCTACTGCTTCATGAAAGTTTGTTTTGTTATTAATGTATTCTGGTATATGGCATTTTCTACCTTTGATTTATATTTGAATAAAATGGTTTTTAAATTTTTAATATTTGATTTTTTACCTTCAATGATCTCTATAATTTCAGGATGTATTGATTGATATTCTTTGATTTAAACATATTTCTGCATGCATCCATGGGATTGTTCGTATCTTTTGTTTGGTAAGCACCATTATAGCTTTGTTTTGTTTTGTTTTACCAATTATTGTTGGTAAAATTTTTCTAGAATTTGTTTGAAGAATAACTTTGATTATATACTTTCATGTCTTTATGGTTACCTTCAAAATTAACTGGTTGTCATGGAAGAAATACTACATCCTTTACTCCATACAGATTAACTATGTGAAATTTTATATATTTGTCCGTGTAGGGGAGAAGAAAAGGTAAGTGGTGAGTTAAGCAATGCAGTTTGTAAGGTTTTCTGATGTGCATGCCTTTCAGTCTAATGGTGTTTTCAAAGCTAGTACATCATAATATGACTTTCTTGTTACTCTAACAGTTCTGAGTAATCATTTCTTAATGTCTACTATTACTGGGATTGAATACTATGGTTTAAAAATTTGCTTTGAATCATATGCTCTTATTTCCCTTAGTGCCAAACAGAATACCTGCCCGGAAAGTAGGAGACCTGGGTTCGTGTCCCAGTCATGTCACTATTTTTCACACTTGTTATTCCTTGGGATTTAGTCGCACAACTTCAATGTGCCAAGTTAACACCTTTACCTCAATCCAAGCATTAGAGTATTCATTTTAATCAGGAGTCATTGCTTTTGCTTTGTTGAAGGTAAGATATCTGGCAAACTCCTTTTATATTGCATTGTCAGGATTGTCCTATATGTCGTCAAGCCCATTGAGTTGTTAACATAACTTGGAAAAGTACTAATTACATTTCATTTAAAGAGGAGACAAGTGGCAACAGCTACTAATTCACGATGACGGCAAATTGAAAAAACCATTGATAGAGCCAATATTCATACTCTCCTTACCGTAACTACAAGCAAGGTCCTGCCTATATCGAGACGTCTGTTACACATGAACTACTTTGTCATACGAAAGCCAAAGTGACATACTAGTATCCTGTGTTGGAATTGAATAAGTTATTAGGAATGGAACAGTAAAACTGCTTAAAGTAACTTTGTATGTATTTCGTCCAGATTATTTTTTTGTAAAGCTGGTGATGCGCCTAGTTTAACGTGAAACATTTATTTTCTAGTTTCAAGTCTTTAACAACTCTTTGCTAATATGTATGCCTAAATGACATCAGCATTAACAAATCTGGCTTGATGCTGACCGAATTTTAAAAATAAAACTTCAAGTGCTCCTTGTCAAAAATTATTAAATTTTTTAAATGATCAACAGTAATAATCATGGCCAACTACTCTACTCAGAGTGAACGTAATAAATTAAAACAGTTTTTATTGTGCGTGTGGAGAATTAAAGATTTGGGTTGGAAGTGTTCAACGTGAGTCCAGTACAAAGCATCAGTTTTTTGCATTCAAAATATCAGATGTTATACGCTTTTCTTTGAAAAGGGCAGACGGTACACTGCTTGTATGTATCGCCGCACACTCACCACTTCAGCTCTACCTTAAAGTAAGTAAGAGTTCCACTCGAAAAATGGTAATCACCTTCGCTAAGCAAATGTGTATACCTCATGCCCACTCTGTCGTAAGATTTCCGGAACGATGCATTCGTACTCATGGCTGTATCAACGACGAAAACCATGGAACGACAGAGGGAAGTAATAGGAATTTTGCGTGAATAGGTGGGTGTAGGTGTGTACGTAGTGCGTGTGAACAAACCATATTTATCAAGAGTTTCCTATCAATGGATCCCTTGTGTTCCGACGTCGGCTTGATGCGGCCTCACTAAGTTGAACTGGAAAGCGACGCGCAAATTGGAAAATTGTGATGTTCTGAATGAGGGGTTGAGGAATTGCTCTTACCAAACGGCTGGCGCGGAAACACGAGATGGCTCGCAAATTGCGGATTGCTAAATATTGGCGCTTCCCGAGAAATGGCAGAGCTACTTAATTGGACGGCGATAGGATTGCGCAAATGTAGCCAAGCTGTAAGATTGATATGTATCGTAAAGACGCTTTTGGAAACAGGAATTTAACAGTTGTCGTGGAGTTCAGGTCTTGCAATCTGGCTCTTACTCGACTCTGTTTTTGACGAACGGATAGTAAGGAAAAAGTTGGGAAAAATGAAGAAACTATAGCTCATCACAATGAATACAATAGAATAGAGTATCGCTTTAGAATTATGGTTCTACGTTATGAAACAAAGATGCACATTAATAAGTGGAACCCTGAGAGGATGCCCATCTAGAGTTAAAGAAATTGCGTACTCTTCCCTCATTCGACCTAGTCTAGAGGAATCCACACGAAGTAGGGTTAGTCTCAGATTTAGAGATGGTTCAACGTAGAGCAGCCCGTTTTGTCAGTGGAGATTTCAGGTTCGACAGTAGCGTTCCGGCTATGATAAAATCACTCGGGTGGAACTCACTGCAGGAGAGAAGATCTGTTTACCGACGAAAGTTTTTCGAAAAATTCATCGGTGCAGAATTTTTAGGTGAAGTAAAGGGTATTGTCATTCCGGTAAACAGCGAGCGCGATCTTAGAGAGGCGACGACCAAACGTTACAAGGAAATAATCGCTAAAACAGATAGTTACTTTTGGTCGTTCTTTCCGAATAGCATCAGAGAATATAACAGGGTAGGTTAGTTAAGGTGTTAATACACCCCCTGCCATACGCCACTGGCGACTTGCAGGGTTAAAATCTAAACAAAAAATATGACCCATGACGACAATGGCGTAATGGTTCGCGGTGGCGAGACTCCTCACCGTAGAATAGGGGAGCTCTCTATGGATAACAAATACGGCCCCTACATGTTGGAGGCATCTTTACGCCCCTACATCTCCACACTACATTATTGTGAAATAAAATTATAATCATCCGCGTAAGTAACGTTTAGCGGAATAGAAATTACTAATGGCAATCCTATTTAACTGATTTCGTGAAAAAATATGAAAATTGTAAATTATGTGCTAAAGAAGAGCATCAAAGAAATTGTAAAATATTTTTCGTAAAAATTTTACCAACTACCACTGTTGAAATAAAAATACAAGCTGGTCGCGTGCCCGATAAATCCGAGCTGCATCCTGCACACGTTCCTTTATCTTTAGATTCTGCAAATGGCGTGGTCTTAGGGAAGGAATGGAAGCACTTCTAAAAGTCATCTTGCGGTACATCTCAAAGACTCAATTGCACATCCCTTGAAATAATGTGCTAACGTAATGTATCATCTTGCAGGAAAGATCACATTTAAGACTCTTTATAAAGATATATTATAAGGTTTTCTCGTAAATTCGATTTAATATATCGTCTCTACTTCATTGTGCCATCGTACGTAACATAATTCTTTAATATTCACAGTTAATTGCATCGCAGTACCAATCATGTCCAGTTGGTACTTTTGCCGTTCCGCTATTTCATCTATAAAGCTTTGTTTTATAGATGAGACGGTTCTTTATAGAAGTTTCATCATCTCGGCCATGTGTCAATTCAGACGTTAAGAGTACTAAGTTACAAGAAAATTCTATTATAAATGGCTCCTGTGGTAGGAAAGCAAATCAAATATTCATGACAACAATATCATTGGAAATCTTATTTTACTTTACGCTGTATATGCCTGAAAGTAGATTAAATTGATGCTCAATTGTGGAACAGAGCGAGATATGTCCATGAGAAAACTATTCATCTTTGATGCATAAAATATAGTATTCCGTCAATTAATTCCTTATTTGGTTTTAGAACGCAAAAATCTTCTATATATATAAAGCAGAAATTCTGTGGGTTTGTGTGTCTGTTTGTCCGCGATTGGAGTCCACACCGTTTGTCCGATTTGCATCAAACTTTGCGTAGGTGTTCTCCGTGAGAAAGGAAGGAAGTACTGTCAACTTTTCATTCGCATAATTTGCTGGGTTTGAACCAAGATCGTTCAGATAGATTTCCATAAGAAATACATGTAAAGTTCGATTTTATCGGGTACAGACTTTATTTCTTCTGCAAAATAAAATTAGAAGGAATAGTCGTATAAGATCGAGATAAGTACCAAAAAAAGGGAAATTGAATACAGATTCTTATTATTGTCGTAGAATAAAGCTTTCGTTTCGAAAATGCGAGAATTTAGATAAAATATGCGAATATTTTGTGAAATTTTGAGGTTGTAAACAACTCGTCCCCCTGACTACAAATGCGATTGTTGATTCCGAGTTCAGGCCATAAGAATGCATGTGTATTTAGGCCCATTTAGAAGCAAATGACGACATGAAGAGGATGAAAAATTTCAGAGATTTTAATTATATCAGTCACGAACAATTTGTAGTGATGAATTACAGGGGCAACAAACATGCGTAGCACCGTAATAAATTAGTGGAGATGTAGGAGTAACTTTTTATTTATCATTTCGGTTACCAGAATCGGAAGTTGAAAACCTTGCAAACTTGTACATTACTTTGAGACATGTTAATAGTAAGAGGGAGGTTCCATAATGATTCACATTCTTATTGTTGATTGTAGATTTCGGCTTCGAACTTTGATTAGTAAATTTTTGTTTTCAATAACCTGTTCAATTGGACTAAACTAAAATGCAAGATGTTATTTTCTCTTATGTACAAATAGGTATACTATATTTAATCCGACTTTTATTTTCCCCGTTGAAAATCAACGGGCACTTCAGCTAGTATCTCATATTGCTGTCTCCCTTCAGTTTTTACATAATTTTTGGCAACGTTAAACATAGCAACTTATACGTCATTAACATAATTTGAGTTCACGGATAGCCAAGTGGGCAACGCGTTCGACTTCGGCGAAAGCGATCCCGGGTTCGATTCCCGGTGGGAGCCTACGTGCGAAATGACCTTAGCTGTCGAAGCACTTTAATCAATACTACTACAACATAATTTGACAGACTATAGCCCTCACTTTCATTCACTCAGCAACCCTATCGTTTTATAATTTAGATTTAGATTTGCACTACGTAAGCCGTCAGTGGCGTATGGCAGGGGGTGTATTAACACCTTACCTAATCTACTCTATTAGATATTCTGATTTCAACGAAAATACTTGTACCGATTGTACCATTGATTGATGATATATAATGTTGAATTTTGTTGTCATGAATTTTTGATTTTAAGCTGTTAATTGGCAGGTTTAAAGTTTTTCCACGTTCTTGTCTTAAGCATCTTCCGTTTTATTATTATTATTATTCTCATTGAAAATGCTTATTGTAATTGAAAAGGCTGCAATATAGAACCTACTCCATGGTGGCCACCGTATTCATAATTATACATCATTCATCGATCATAACTGAACAATAGTAACCCCAAAGTAACACGATACCTACAAAACAGGCACAATTATGAAATCATAGTTAGAATCAACTTATGTTTTACGTATAAATTTCAGATTTTTAAAGGCTGTATAGGAGTAAGGTTAACATATTTTGATGATAAATAACGTTTTATTCAATTTTACGAGATTGATAGCCTTCCTCAGCGTGCGCGCAGAGTTATTTAGTTTTAGTATTCCTATCCTTTTTCCTTAAAATCTAAATACTTCCCGTTTTGACTGGGATTGTCCCGATCAAAACGAGAGATATAGTTAGACGTACCTGGTATACTGAAACATTGAGAACACGTGAATTTGTTAGCTTCACCAAGTATCGCGGGGTGGGACAGATATCTATTCCCGCGAATACCCTCGCGTTGTTTCTACACTCAAATATTAGCTATTGGAAATCAGTTGCGGAAATGAAAGAGCAAAGAGTGGTTGAGCTCGAAAGTAAATAAAGCGAAGCCTCAGAATGAAATTCAGATCAATCGCTGCAAAATGAGGGCGGACTCTCATTTAATTTCATTAATGATAGAATCGTATGCGGAGCAACGTTCCGCTTCGGGGCAAAGTGTTGTGAAATTCGAAGATCTTGTTTCCCAATTGATCAGGAGTTTCCGTGTAAAAAAGTAGCCTGACTTAGTTACACTGGGGGAGTTCACTAGTTGTGCGTTGGCTAGTAAACTAGCGCGCGAGTGAGCTAGTAAAGTAGCCCAGTTTTCAACTTTACTCGCGCTAGAAGAGCGAGCTGCGAGTTTACTAGCAAATCTTATTATACAGAGCAAATTTACTAGCAGCGAGTGACTTCACGGGCGAGTACTAAGCAAACTCGCCCAGTGTAATTAAGCCTTAAATAAGAAATTCTCTCTCATCAGAATGGAGTTGTGTTTGCTGTGGTATGATAATAACTCATTTTTATTTTAAGTTGTAGAAATTTCAGACTTATATGTCATCTTGTCATAATAATGTGATCATTACGTGAGTCGTAATTGATATTTATTTTATTTTACCCTTCAACGGCAGAATGAAGAGGGTAAATGTTGGACAAGGATTTTGGATAGGGTTTTCAATTTAATTATAAAAACGTAATACTTCCTTCCTGCTAAATCATCTTTGAAGGCGATGGCTTAATGAAGACTATTTAAATGCACTCTTCAGTGGGAAATTGATTGAAGATCTCGTGCTTGAAAGCGCATCTTATCAGTCTTGATTGACCGATCGAAAGTTCTAGAATCTAGAGGAAACGAAGAAATTTCTGAAATGTGACAATTGCGAATTTAAACTTTTTATAATACTTCAATCCGGATTTTACGGAATAATAAGGGTAACGTATGCTATTTCGGCAATATTTTTGTCTCGAGCGTCACACGATTAAGTTTTTACATTCCATTCGCGTGCCATTTACCCCTTATTAGGAGCTTTGCCGGCGAATAACTTGCACTCGCATCTCTACCTGTCTGATGCGCAAAATCGTGGGAAAATCTCTGTACCTGTCATCGCATATGTGAGACGGATTGAAGAGCGCGGAATGGGAAGGCAATGGAGAGAGCGGTGAACAAAAGAGCGTAGGTAAAAAGGAGAGAGAGAGAGAAAGGGTTGGAAATGGCCTGTTTTTCCATTGAGAGAGGTGTGGGTGGGGTTGGACTCGAGGACCGAAGTGGAAGAAGGCTACGGTGGATATGAGGGAGAGAGGCAGGCAAAGTACTGAATGTAAAGGTCTAGGAAGGGGAAGGGTCGGGAGGGAGAGCTGGGAAGCCGCGAGGGACGGCGAAGGAAATGAGGAATTCAGTCAGTCGTGGGCCGACGACGCCGGAGATCACGTCGTTCTCACCTTCAATACGTCCGTGATTCTCCACCGTATTCCCATTCGGTAGAAAAGTAAATAGCGCAGAGCCCAGGAAGTCTCCTATATCTTAGTGGACAGATGTGTTCTGCGGCGCGGCTTTGGCGGGCTTCCCCTCGAGAGTAGTAATTGCCTGTTGACATTGTCCTACTTCTTCCCACCGACTTAAGTTTATAAAAAACAAGAACGTCGCCCCTCTGTACGGCAAAGGGAGCCATGTCGTCTCGCTCCTCGACAATGGATGGCAGCGGCTGTACAAAGGATTTTTAAGGAGTGCAAGACCGGAGGGTTAGTTCAGTCCAGTTGCCCGACGTCGCTGCTGCTAATAGCACGTGGTCGCACGTGAGGAAGATCTCGCTGTTTGGCCAGAAAAACGAAGAGAGAGGGAAGCTGTCTCCGGTGAAGGTGAGTGGGTTACTGTGAGGAAAGCCGGTCCTGTTGGTTCGGCCGAAGATTTAAGTCCGACGTTTTCGAGATTCCGTGTTAGTCGTTGGGTTGAAAATGTGTCTCTCGGGGCCAATTTAGGAATCTCATTGGAACTCTGTCATTTCTCTGAATATTTTATAGATCGTTAAACTCGCAAATGATGTCTTTAGTTTTTATTGTTTTTGAAATCGATACTTTTCCATTCATGGTTTTAAAGAAAATCACATATGATCCGGATTAAAAGGTTTTTTTGCGTAATTAACAAAAAATGTGACACAGAAAAATCTGTAATTTTATTGCTAATATCGATTCACTTATTTCCATGATAAATATTCCAAAAACAAAATTTATATTCATACTTTTTAAGAAAAGAGGACTTTCGTTCAAATATGCTAATTTTGAAATAAAAGTGAACCTTTTTTTTCTCAGAATAAATTACTTCAATTTTATGAAAATATTATTTCCATTGTACCAGTATTGTTTGCATAATCTTTATATCAACTGACTTGAAATGCTTCCTAAAAATATTAAAAATGTTTTTAGAGAACAAAAGTATTGATGGGCCAGTGTGAAAATGTAAATCAATTCAGTTACCAGAAGATAGGCATGGTAGCTTTTCATTTACTCCGTGAAATTCATCCTCAAAGATAAATAACTAAGGATTGTAATAAGAATTTATATTTTTCGTAAAATGGTAAAATTAATTGATTTTGTGGAAATACCACGATCAGTTGACGTTATTACTGTCGTTCAACATCATCCCTAATATGACAGTAAACCTGTCCGTATCTCTCTCCAAACTTATCTCCCTCAAAAGTCGACTTCGGTTGAAAGACTATATGATGAATGTGTCCTCCACCCTTGCGTCAGCCAAGTTACAGACAGCTTCAAAGAGAGCTCGCTAAGTCCTTAATGAAAGTTAGCAGTGGCTTACAAAGTCCACTGCTTTCCCGCCGGTGTATTCAAATTCTGTTCTATCAGCTGTTTATTTTCCGCCTACCAAAGAAGCGAGGAAGAGAGATTCGGCTGTTTTTAACGCCCCTCGCTTAGCAATAGGCAGACCCTATCTAGTCAGGGAAGGGTCGGAAAAGCCGCCTTTCTCTCCTCTTCCCCAACGCAGGATGCCGCCGTTTGGTTTGGGACCGTAATTCGGCCTGAGTGATAACTGGCGGCGTCGTGCAACTTGTTATTTGTCTATCTTGCTATTTCGAGTTCTGAGAAGCGACAAAGAGCTCTTGCTCGGCATTTCTGTCTTTCCGCTAGACCATGCGGTGTCTCGGGAGCATCTTTATGCTGCTGTTCAAAGAAAAAATCACATTTCTGGTTATTATTTAGATTGATCGTATATCTAAAACTGTGTTGAAATACGGATAGGTTTGCTGGTTTCCCTTGCCTACAATTTATCATATCCTTATTAGAGAGATATTTTCAGAGTTAGGAAGAGAAACTTAGCGGAAGTCAAAGAAGATGGACTTGTTTTAGAGACTTGATCCTACCCTCACACAGCTATGAGCGTGCGTCTTTAGTCTTCCCGATTGGAAGTAATCACCGGTGTAATAACATTTTTTCTGAATGAGTTGGTAACATTGTTCTTTAATTTGTGGAGCCGATCTTGTTACGCTGAATGTAATTTTTATCAGGTTCACCGAACCAGCTCTACTGAAATAAAAAATAAATATACGTATAACTACATGCATCCCATCATAAAAGGTGCAGATAGTGGATTTTTGATGCTGGTTTTTCCTAGTAGTTCCTAATATATAGTATTACTTTTGTGTAACGTAAACTATCATCGGCTGTTCACCGCAATTTACGCTAAAAGCATATAGTAACTTTATGTAAAATTGTTCATCGTAAACAGACTGTAGAAAGGCCAAGGGACCCAATATTCAGAATTTTGAGTAAAGAACTTGCTCAGGATGCTTCTATTGTAAGGGTCGTCATCCGGCATCTTCCGAATTGGAGGTCGATGAATTATAGAGTGTTTCTCAACCCTCCGCTTTGCCTTCTGCAAGGAAGATAGACAAGAGGCCTCTCTTTACCCTCTCCCTTACTATGCGACGGTTTCGCGGTAACATAGTCGATACCTGGGCGGTTGGGCGACGCCTTTGAGGTCACCTGTTGCTGTGGCATTTTATCGAGTGAGCTGCAGCGAAAATGGATCCCGTCTGATGCAACATAATCGCATGGATTGCATGGGTGCACTTCGATCGCTTCCTTCCTAAAAATCGATTTAATGGGTGGTAATGTTAGAAAGAAAATTAATCTTATCAGGATGCAGAAATAGTTGCTCATATTCGCTTTGAAAATGTCGCGTAAACGTTATTCATTTTAAACAGAATGCACGAACTTTTTAATTCCGCATCTCGGTGCGATTTTGAAAATCTCTTTAACTCTCACAGTTAGGTAATGAAATGTCTTTACTTTACGTCTTTGCGATAAAGAGGTGATGACAAATATGAACGCATTGGTACGCATTGATGTATTTTCGTTCGCGTCTGTTAATGCGAATTGTTTAATTTCGGTTTTGGGAAGCAGAAACAAGAACTGTTTTTCGTGGTTCTTTAGGACTCGATGCGTTGCTATTTTAACTATAAAATTCTTGCTTGCATCACATGCCAGAGTTTTGTAAAATCGCGATTAATTGAAATGTATTAATCTTGCGTTTGAGTTGCAGGATCATTTCGTTAGCGAAAATTCACTGACGAGATTACTGTTTATATTTCGTATGTTATAAATAGAATTACCTATTTTCATGTTATAAATAAATTATTCATTCCTTCGACTCGAAGAAGCCTACTGCAACGCAGGGCGAAACGTCGTCACTACGAGGTACTATCAAAGCGGTAGAACCCGGAATCATCATTTTGAGAAAAACCAATCGCCGCGGAAAGCTACAAACCTACAGAATTATCTATTATACTCGTATAAAGCGTTTCTATGGTCTGTTTCTTATAAATAGCCAAAAGAAAGTTCTACAGAGCGATTTAAGTCAATATTTTTACTCTAAGTATCCAAGGTGCACTATTGACTAGGCATTGCAAGCAACAAATGAAAACGACCCGACCCCAACTCTCAAAAAAATATTAGCCTAACATGTTATGAATGGAATAATCTTTTATGCTTATCAACCGATGCTAAATATTTGAGTTTCTTTCAATAGGGTATCCGTTAGGGGAGCAGCTATTACCTTATCGCAATGGCGCATGGAAAAAACTCCAAAAAAGTAAATTTTAGCTTGAAGTTCAGTTAAACCCCTAAGAAATATATTCACTGAAAGTCTTATAATTTGAAAGTAATTGGGCTTTGTAGCTTTGATGATTTCAGATTGGAAGCAGCCGTAAACAAATCAATGGAATATTGATAATTTTTCTACATTTGTTTTAATTTAATTCCTTTTGTTAATAATTTATGTATTTAAAATGGTGGAATAGTATTTATTATTTATCGATATGTATTTATTACTTCTCTTCATTTACTCGGAAGTTTCTACTCAGAGAAAGAAACGGCACGCCAACAATAGGACGTTAACATTACGAATTTGTCGAGCTGTAAATGCATCCAGTATTTTATTGATAAATTCTTTTCATAACTTCCATTTCAGTTGAAATTCCAAACATCAAGCAGATTTGAGTTGTTGGCGTGGTGTGTGGATCGCAGTTCTTGCAACCTGGCTGAGGAGACAACCATGGTTTTCTCTACACCTGAAGAGCGCCAGGCTTTAAAGCCATTTTTTAAGAAGAAGGCAAATATACGACAAAGAAGGTTAGTCCATACGTAGAAAACTTCAAAATTGTTTGGACCTTGACTGATATGAGTAATTTGCACCTCAGAGTTACGATATTATCTCATCTGCATCTACAAATATGGTCCGTTTGCCGCCTCACAGTGTGTGGCCTCTCCTAACCTAATTTCTTTGTTTGTGACGTTTGCTTAACTTTTGCCGAAAAATAAATGTATTAATAGAATTATCCTATATGTATATTCCTTCGGTTTTTTTCGATGATCCAGTTTGCCAGGAAGATGCAAAATTTCAATTTTTCCTCCGAGATCGAATTCTGTCGTAGAACTTTAAGTAAGCTTAATTGATCTATTGATAGGGATACCCTATTCTTAAGGCAAGTAACCGGGAATTTACTAATTTTGAAGCGGACGATACCGGGACGCTCGCTGTCTTAATTACACTACTTGTTAGTATTAGTTAATTTCATATTCCTTCAAGACACTGTGCGTGCAGCAATTTTTCGAGAAAATTTGCGTTTAATCGATCAATCTCTTTGAAATCTCTTCTTCCATGATGCTCCTTCTCAAAGTTTTTCCTTCCAACAGGGACAACTGAAAAATCGATCGGGACCATACGTTAAAACTGGAACAATCCAGGTCAAAATGGGACTTATGAAAGGCTAATACTTAAAATCTACTATTTAGTCAAATGCCATCTGTATGTGCGAAGTTTTAAACAATCATATCGGTAGTATAGATTTTTGTAGACGTTCGATATCTCAAGGCGTTTCAATGATTATAAAAACGAAAGGAAGTGTAACTGAGTGGTACTTTAATATAGTTTATTTTGAATTATATCGAATAAGTAGTTGTTATGGAATCTATGTTCTCAATTTTAATCGCTTTTGTTTTTCTATTTGTTTTCATATTCCTTCACTTGTTACCTTGAAATTCAACACTTATTACTATCTTTCCTATTCACACGTCAAAAGCTTGGTTCTGATAACACACAAGTAAAATATTCGTCCCCATTACATCTAAATAAAATCTTCGACCTGATTACGTTTAAATAAAATCTCTGACGATTACGTTCATCGATCGAATTCTTGAAAAAGTCAAACTTACGATTGAATAGCTTTCATTCAAGCTTCCCTGAATACAATCGACTACCTCAGCCATAATTTCGTAAAACCTAAGTATAACGTGAAAGTAATTGCACAGTGTAACCTTACACCTTTCACGATGAGATTCCTCTAATACCGTGACGTAACTCATGCGCAAAGAAAAAATCCTGGAAACGAGTCTCCGGAGGAAAAACGGGAGAAATTAGTTGTTTCGACATGGTTGTTACGGTTGATAGGTACTTTCAAAGCCTAAATAAGAGTTATATATCATGTAACTACTGCAGAATAATCATTTTTACCGTGAAGCATTTGGAAATAAAATTTTCCAGAAAGTGCCGATTGTTGCAAATAATTTCTTTGTAAATCATCCATTTTCACTAGAAATCACTTTACTCTTCCTCATTTATATCAATGACCTAAGCGACAAGATCGATAGCAATGTGAGGATATTTGCGGATGATTCGGTAATATATAGAGAAATATCAAGTGACGAAGATAGTGCTTCACTCTCAAACGACTTAGCTCATATACAAATGTGGTGCGCAAAATGGCAACTAGATCTTAATGTAGATAAATGCTCTGTAGTAAATTTCTTCGAAAGGAAACAATTGCGTCAGAACCACCCGTGCAAAATTAGTGGAACGAATTTAAATGTAGTCGACTCAGTAGAATATCTTGGAATCACCCAAACCAATAACTTAAACTGGAGCACACACATTCGAAAAATATGCGGTTAAGCAACTAAAAAGCTCGGTTTTATAAAGCGTATTGTAGGTAGATGCGATGAAAAAGTTAGAGAGCGATGCTATTTCCGTTAGTTAGGCCCCATCTGGAATATGCGGCGAGTATATGGGACCCAGCGGATGAAACGAACTCGAGAAAGTGCAGCGTAAGGCGATACGTTTTGATAAAAAGTGCTACGATAGAGAAGCAAGTGTAACGCAAATGCTCACAGACGCAGGTTGGGAATCCTTGAAAGAAAGGAGATTAGAAGCTAGGCTGCGATTGTTAGATAAATTCAGAGGAAATACATTTTCGGAAGACGTAATTGGTATTATGCGACCCCCCTGCTACTTCGGCCGATCCGACAGTGAGCGTAAAATAAGAGAAATAGACGCGAGGACAGGTTTTAGGGACTCTTTTTTTCCGCGAACGTTACGCGATAATAATAAATTTAAGAAGTAATTCTACTCTTGGTGTTTACACCCCCTGCCACACGCCGGAAGGCGGCTTGCAGGGTACTTATGTAGATGTAGAAAGTAGAAGCTAAATTTTCGGTATTCTGAATCTATCGGGAATGGTTTTAAGATCTTTTTCTAAACAATTTTTTTCTGTTTACTTTAGAAGTAATTTTGTGTAGTGGAGGAGTGGCTTAAGCCACTCCTTCGGTAATTTAGTCATATTTGCTCAACGTCCGGATGCCAGCTTATTTTGTTTGGTAAGTACAAAAAAATGGAATTTCCATCCTAAAGTATCGAAAGCAATGCGTTATCAGAAGTTAATGACATATTGTCTCCAAAGTATCAGTGGCGCAAAATTGTTGACATACGTAATGTGTTGGAGGAAATATAACGACGAAATAGCTAAGGTACTCGGGTGCGGAGCACCCACCGCACCAAAGATCGGCGCGGCTCTGCGTCGGTATCTCCCAAGACGTTAACACCATTTATGACTCGTGTAAAGGAAGCTAATGACGTTAAGAGAAAAATAGATATGCGGAAGGTTCCATTAGCAGATCGATTTCCGAGGTGATTTCCAGCCTCTAATTGGTTGGAGTGTGAAACGAAAACAGCCACATTTGTGTTTTCCGCCGTGAGTCATAATGTTGTTTCCGATTTTTAAGTGAAAGATTGACCTTCCCGAAGCACGAATATCGACTCTCATTGCTAATGTTACTCTTGAATTTCTTGTACGTATTCATTTTTAATTAGTTTTCCGGCTAACGGTACAATTACTCCCGTTATCGCGATAATTGTTATGACAACTAGGAAATTTTCACACTTTGACGACAAGAAACTCGGTATACATTTACGACGGAGGAAGTAATTTGTTAATGAGCTCACGACTTAATTATTCCTCTCATCGTTTTTTTTACTATAGGCGCGAAACGTATGTACCTCGCTTCACAACGCTTCTCTTTCGGGCTAGGCAAACGTGCGCAGCATTTTGATACTCCTATTTCCTTTGGATGAGCTATTTTATCTCCACTCGTGACCGACGATATCCACGAACTCGTGTACAAATGTGCATCTGCGTAATTATCGTTTTGACTGAGCGGCTCGAAAGATATTAAACGCAGCCGAGTAACGTATGAGTTAGACACTACCTGTCAAAGGTAGATCAATAATATATCAATAATTACCGCTGAATGTCACACATATTGAAGAAGTATAATATTCTTGATGCGTAAAATCGAAGAAATGTTAATTTCCAATAAGCAGATCCTCAAATTTTAGTAAAAGCTGCACATTTTAAGAAACAATTCTAATTATAGGCTCTACACCTAGCTAAAGTGGCGATGTACGTTATAAACAAGTGAAAGGAGGCGTTGGCTATTTTATTTTTGAGTTCATGAAGAGCGAAATGCTCTTTGTCAAATGTTTTTCATTTGGTCAGTAACCTCCGTACTCTTGGTCATCAACGTCGGTGTAATATATCAGTTACATTACATCAATTTTCTTGCCGAACCGGATCATCGCAAGTCACACCTCCTCAGCGTAACCATAGCCTTCGATGATGTTCAAGGACTCGCTATTCACTCCTCATTCCGATCCAGTCAAGGGATTATTACTCGCCCTCTTATTTCCTATTTCCTCCATCTCATAGTACTCGTTATGTAATTCGTAATAACTACCCCCATTAAACAAACGCGTGATTTGATACAGCCACTGGTGGTTGCCAGCGTATGCTTTCTATGTTACAAAGCGTTTTAACGCAGTTCATCCACTTGTCCCAAAGGATCGAACCATCCGACCTTCACTTTCTCTATTGTAACGGTATTTTCATTCTTTTTACCTGCGTTTTGTCCCAGGTCAGTTTCAGGGTTCTTGGTACTTGGCTTTCCGTTATGGCTGTCCCCTAGGTTGTGGTTAAGTTTTTTTTTTAAGAATTATCCATCATCCGTGACATACTTCGTTTCGCTTCCGAAAATAGGAAGAAGTATTGATTCTCATTTTTCACATATCGGTCTTGAAAAATATTCCTGGCATCATCAGATTTTTATATGTTTTCCTTCAGAATGCTGTTCCTATTAAATTATATGAGCTTTACGTTTAGCATTTAAACGGTGGCTAATATGGTGAAATAGAATAGATAATATAGAAATTTGATTTTAAATCAGTGTCTCAATATTAAGTAATTAGTATTATCGAAACCGACTTGACGATAGCATGAGATGACTAATGGGAAAAGATTCCATTAGTTCAAAAGGTAGAAGTAGTAACTGATGTTTCTAATCAATGTTTTCAAATACCGCCAACAATCTGAAGCTAAAATCTAAATACTTAAAACTGAACGCATGTTGTGTTATTAATTCTTAACGTTAACTTATGACGTTATGTAACCATGTTTCTGAGGTCGGAAAACCGCCTTTTTCTAGATTAGTGGAGGTCACACTTTTCGCCTGCCGAAGAGCCATGGAGAATGACACTCCTTGATCGCTTACGTAAGCTAAAATGTGTAACTAGAGTGTAGATTAACTTCTATCATAATTCTATACGTCAGAATTCAATTACGTGTAAATATTTGGATATTACTGAGAAAAGATGTAGCGTACATACAATTACCTTTCTGGCGCTTACTTTCGTAGACTTCTTACCAGCACGATATTTAAAAATCTATAGGTTTAAATGTTATCCTAATAATTAATTGTTTTCTGTTTCTAATTTTGTTAGAAAATAGATGTGCATAAATTTAATAAACTATTATGTCTTACGATGTTAAGTACATCGTAGGTAAAATACATATCCACTATATAATAAATAAATTATACGATCTTTTTGTTTTTGAATTTATCTTTAGTAATATTAAATTGCAAAATTTGATCGCAATTCCACATGGAGGTTACTTAAATCCTTTCTGCGATATTAAAAAGACCATTTCCGAAATCTTCTTTGAATAGAGCTGCGTACGTATGAATGTGATTTCTTCCCTTGAAGCAGGTTTAAAAATTTAAGAATAAAATTAATAACCTAAGACTGGCAGTTATCAATAAGAAAAAAAATACTTAATTATCGTATTCCTTCTCCGTGGATGAGGTTATTCTGAGGCAAGTCTGTATTAGTCCTTCCGCTGGACTTCGAAAGAAAATTTTAGCTCGATTTATCCCATCCAAAATATCTGCAGTGATAATTGACTAAAGTTTTCTGTAAAGTCAGCCTAATGTTTTTAACTATTGATTAGTCTCTATCTGGGTTCCTTCAGTAACCTTTAATAACCGGTCATTACAGTGAGAACGATATTTCTAGAAAATGTTATTCTTTCTAAGTAAGATCTCGATTAGTTATCAAAGTTTATTTTGAAAAATTGGGGTTATTTACTCATTGAACTTACGATTTAATGGAGTGGAATATATTGGTTACAATCGAACGGACGGCAGCGACTTTGAACAAAGACACGTTTTACAAATTTTAAACACTCTTTTTACCTGGCAAAATTTTTACTTCAGCGCAAACAAACCTAAGATATACAAATGTCCGTAGTCTTGAAGATCATCGAGGTTTCATGATGTGTTTCTTTGAAGGAGTTGAAATATCTAAAAAAATGTTTTCTTTTCGCTTTCTTTTAGGCAGTAAAAACCAGATGTAGTCAAAATAAGTCATTCGAGTTCATAAGTTTTGCCTTTTCCTTCATCATTTGCAGCTGGGTTAATTTGCTGTTTTTCCTCAACGTTTTTAACGTAATTTTAGGGAATAGTCAATGTTGAAGATGGTTAAAACTAGCTGTTGATGTCCTTTTTCAATTGTATTGTTTGTAAAAATGTATTCTTTTTCAATAAACAATTACAATAACTTAATGCTTTCGCTATAACAAGATCTTTGTTGGAAGTGTCTACTGTCTTATCCATAACACTCATTACGTTACTAGAAAACAGTAGAGTACCATCCATGGTTGCCTGTCAGTAAAACACGTTGGATTTCTCGTTGTTTTATTGCTATTAGTATATTTTTCACGCTCATCAGTTGCAGAGATTGCACGCAGATTAATTGCAGAGAGAAGCACATAAAGGTAATAGCATTGAGGAAAAATCATGATTATGATTTCAGAGAACTGTGAATTTCGGTGGACGATATCCAATTTAAAACGTTCTTAAGGATATTTGTGTTAAAAACAATTCCCATAGTAAGAAACTGTGAGAACAAGCCGATACCGAAACGGTACTTTCAAGCAAACTCTGCAGAATAAGTTGAATGTTTTTGCGAGTTTTTTGTTGAAATGGGTACACCAATGAGCCATTCGAATTCGCATCTGTGAATTTGTTTTGCTTCGCTCTTCGGGGACTGCAGCCAAAGGAAGTTGTGTGCTGCAGCTGTGAGGACATTTTTAAATCCAACCTCAACGGCAGAGTTGGGTGGCAAATCCAGAATATTTAATAGCCCAGCCGGGTACCTCAGTACGTGCTGACAACACGACTGGCGTCCCCTTAACCACTACGACGGGTGGTACTTTCTTTCTTCTTCGGAAGAAATAAAAAAAGATGCGTAACGTTCGCTGACTCATCTCACTTTATCGCCTCATTTGCATCTCCTTGGAGCCATCTATTCCACTCTCTTTAGTTCACGGCCCCATTCATCGGCATTCATGCAAAGGAACAGGAAATGCTTCAAAATCCATTTAACCTTCAGGACTAACGCTCTCCTTGACATTCAGTGTAACTTTTCTAAAAATTAGGAACCGCGAATCATTTAATCATTAAGAGTTGTTTCAATTCAGCTTGCCCAAGTATTTTCGAATGAAACCTACTAGATTATGAGATTTAATTCATGTGATCCGTTACTTTCTCTTTCTAGAGAGCTTCAAAATACGAAGAGAACCCGTCGACATCTAGCGATGTGAGAACCAATATCGAGTCACGATTGAAGCTTAAATTAAAAGTTTGTAAACTATGTGCTCTGATAGGACTTGCGAATAAAGGAGATGATTTCCTACTCAGTAAATCAGTCACTGTGACAGCTCTGTACTCTAACTGTTCTGGCAACTGTTTCAATTAGGAAGGCATAAATTAATTAAATATGGATACCATGAGCTTGTATAATACGCAATCTTATTTTTTCCTCTTCGAAGGCTTATTTCTTCTTTCTACAGCGAAAGGAAAAGTGAGCTCCATTTAATCTCCTAGCAATCAGCATTCTGCCTTTTGTTCAGTTAATTTACCATGAAATTACGTTCTTAGAACAATTTTCTTTCTTATCCTACTCAACATTTGCATTTGTCATAAATAATTATTAATGTTTTATGGTGAAAAAATATCGTATAAATTCTTTCGGAAGCTTATTTAGAAATCGCAATATTTTTCTTTGATATTGTTTGATGAATTCCATTTTAAATAAGAAATCATATAAATCTTGGTAAATTATTGAGGGGACCTTATATCTGAAACTTTCAGGCCAATGCCTCCGGGGTGAAGTATAGATAGTTTTCAGTTTTACCGAATCTACTTATGAATCGCTGGATTAAATCTTTCCCTTACATTATTCAACTGGGAAAGTGCTCACAGCTTTATGCATTTCGATATATTCCCGGGAAGGCAATTTTGCAGAAAATGTGAATTGATTCCTGTGTCCTAATGCTAGTAACTTATCGCAGCTGGATCCCAGTTGAAAAAAATTGTGATATTGGGAGAATCAATTTCTCCTTTCGGATTAGCCCATTTAAATTAACATTCTGTCATCGCGTATGATATGTGTCGAAGGAAACGATCGTGAAATTGAGACCTTTAAATTTCGCTCGCCTGTTATTTATCACTTTTGGGAATGATTGATGCTTTTAATACTCTTCCAAACATGCTTTCGTAGAGGACGAATCTATCTTTTCTGGTGTATGTGTGGTACCTACATTTATAAATTGAAAAAGTCAAACGTGAGTGTAACTTTGCAACTTGAAAATCAGTACTTTGAGCAATATCATAACTTTAAACCATCTTTAGTGTGGATCTGGACATCTGGAAAAAAAAGGAAAGTAATATTAATGATCGGTTTAGGAATGACTGAAGGTGACCAACGTTTGCAATATTCTGCGATGGTTTTGCAGCTCTAAGTATTTAAAACGCAACAGAAGCTAGAATTTGGCATTGCTAGGAATATCTATAAAATTGAAGAAGGAAAGGAAAAGCAGATTTCTTCCGCACGTTTGGAAAAAATCCTACTCTATTTTGCAAAATAAAATACTCCTGATCAAACGACATTGCTAAGGCAGCAGATAAGGGTGTTAGAGCAGACGCAGTATTAATAGTCAAGAGGAAAGCGTTTGACAGTGTGTCTCATATGAAACAAATTCATAAGCTAAATGCCTACGCTATCGACATAAAAAAGGGCCGGCTGGAGAAATTTTTTCTCGAAATCAGATCTCAGCGGATTATGTTGGACTGATTTTATCCGATGAATTATGCATCACATCAAGTGTTCCTATGGGAAGTGTTCTACTAGTAGTGGTTTATTAGTGTTGTTATTGTAGTAGTGTTTAGTACTGTAGGTATTGTTTAGTAGTGCCGAGTTTGTTCCTCATCTTACATATTTGTTTCTCATCTACTCTCTTTAGATTATCTAGGTCGTGAAGACCTGACGGACAGTGGGTTAAGACCTAGTGGAAGAGTAGGGTTATATCAGTTGCTGAAGAATATTCTTATGCACAGAGAGATTGCTTAGCAGTATCCTACAGAACGACCAGTTATACAAGTTGGTGCAAAGGCAGCTTGATTTTATATAAAGAAGTGCGTTGCTATGTCTTTCACACATTCCACCTACTTTATTAGCGTACAGTATGTACCAAATTTCAGGTTATCCTTTAGGTGCGTGCGTATCAATAAATACATAACAGTTTCACTCAGCAGTAGCTTATCGTCCAAAGAACATATTTGAGATGCTATAGGAAAGGCGGATAGCATACAAAGATTAGCAAGTGAAATCCTGAGGGGATGCCCATCTAGAGTGAACGAAATTGCTTACTTTTCCTTCATTCAGCTTAGTCTTGAATACTGCTGCGCGATTTGGGATCCAAATGAAGCAGGGTTAGTTTCAGATTTAGAGATTGTCCAACGTAGAGCAGCCCGTTTCTTCAGTGGAGCTCTCAGCTTCGACAGTAGCGGTACGGCTATGATAAAACCCTTCGGGTGGAATTCGCTCCTGGTGAGAAGATCTGATTACCTACGGAAGCTTTAAAAAAAATTCACCGGTTCAGAATTTCAGACGAAGAAGAATTTATAATTCCAGTAGAAAACGAGTGCGATCTACGAGAGCCATCGACAAACCGTTACAATTAATTAATTAATTGCAAATAGAGTTACTTCTGGTCATTCTCCCGGCGTAGCATTAGAGATGTTAATATGGCAGATCAGGTAAGGTGTTAATAGACCCTCTGCCATTCGCCACTGGCCGTTTGTGGGGTATAAATCTAAATCTACTCGTACGAAAGTAATCCCAACAGCTAATTGGGTGCTAATCGTTGGATAACTTGACTGTAGCGAAATGCGTAACTATTATTCAAAGCCGATCGTGTAAAACTGTCTTAAAATTTATGAAATTTATTATTGTGGTCTTCCGTTTGTTTTTGTTCACTCACACAATGATAATGTTATTTTAACGACTATTTTATGTTTCTGTTATCTTTGTTCCCATCAAAATATGGGTGGTTATTAAGATTATTTTGACGCGTTTTGACCGATAATGGTTTCCTTTTATCGTTTTCTATCCCTCTTAAACTAAAATTCAGCCATTAAATCTCCTGACACCAACTTGTCAACAAACGTGCTTTTTGGGCTTAATGAGTCTTTGCAAATTATTTTTTTCGTTCAGAGCATCGAACTGAACCGAAACCGAACAAAATGTAATTCTTGATCCCGAGCCGAAACCGAAAACAGTTATTTTTTTCCGTTCCAATATTTCGGTAGCCAATTGTGCACATTCTTGTATAGGGAAATGGAAGTTTTGCTAAAGATTTGTTACTACGACTTGTTAGTAACTTTATCCAATTTTATTTTTTAGTTAAGTATATTGGTATGTATAATTATAACCACTATAAATATTAGAACAAACTATCAGAAGGATAAACTCCAGATATTCTGCCCTAACTTTGTGGAACGCCATCTTAAAAACATACAAACACAGTACTTCGTATTTTCGTGGAATATACGAAATACTGTGTTTGTATGTTTACGAAGGATATGATAATGCATTAGCCGGAGCGAGAGAAAAATCGGTTCGAACCGAACTGAACCTGAATGAGCGAAACCAGAACAACCAAAATGTGTACTGTTTTCTTTAAACCGGAGCGAAGGATAGGCTAGGAATAGGAAGGATATGATAGGAAAGGGCTCAATGCCCCGATTTTAACACAATTAGTTAGTAAATTTATCGTTAAAATATGGCATGAGATGAATTTAGTCGCGGAAAAGAAAGAAGTTGTATCATTGACGGAAAGGTTTCTTCCTCCATTGATGCCTCCAACGGCCTTTGAGGTGCAGTTCAACATTCAGCATTTGAAAATCCCTGAAGAAAACTGGCGAAGCGGGTATTCGGCGTAGAAAGCCATTGCAAACCCATCGCTGGAATTACTACCTTGAACTCGTGTCAGTAAATTGTAACCATGAACAGCTTTTTTTTGAATCCGTTATTCATTAGCAAAGAAATCATATTACTCAACATATAAGTCTGATCGACACTGACGCAAACGCAAGTGTATTCAAGGAGCGAAGTAAATACGATGAAAATTTTGAGTCATAAAATATCTCAGTGTCATGGCACATCTTAAACGTTTGCGATAAGAATGCTGCATTTATTTGTTCGGCATACGTTATCTTCTTCTCCTCTTATCCTCAAGTCCAGGAAAGCACTTGGGACCTGGGTAGGGGTTCTTAACTGTTTTGTTTCCCTTACCTCTCGTCCTTTAGTTTCGTATCCCCATTTATTACAGTTAGAAATATATTCTAAGGTTTACCGTATACATGCATACTTTCGCAGACGGGTGCTGATTTTACAGGTGCAGTTGACAGACAGTAATAACATGGGATTTCCCGAAAATGTTGCTAAATATCTTTTGGAATAATTTAACCGCATTATGTGCATATTAACCTCTGTAACCGTACTCCTGTGCTACTTTCCTATACCCCCTGGGGCGCTGGTACCACAGTTGGGAGTTCTTGATCTAGGATTTGCCACCTTTTCTGCAACTTCAAAGAATAAGATAGCGTACCCTATTAAAATGCTCTATGTCAGAAGTTGATATTTACGATTGATACATTTCCTAATGTCTCCATTCCATCTGCCCAAGTTGAGTCGTGATAAATAGATTTCATAAATCTGTCACGTAACCGTTCCCGTTCCCGACAGGATTCGACGTAACTTGAAATAACTCGACTCATAAATACCTATCGACGATGGAAAAGACAAAAGCGAGAGAGGTTCCCAACACGCATAAAATATTCTTGAAAATACGAGCTTCTTGCACAAGGTTCTTACAAAAAAGGAAAATCTATTGGAAGAAAAGGAATTTTTTAGACATTTTTTTCATCTTAGGCTTTCCCTCGTCGACATACTATCGTTGCATTTTCTTTTGTAGCTAGTAAACGCCCCCGTCAAGAATGACGGAACTTAATTCAGTTTAAAAATATATCTATTATCGTATATATCTGGTACTCTTAAGCACAAAAAAATTCCGTCGTAAGATCATAATAACTCAATATATTTCTTACCATTATTTATAATATTTATTCTACTGTTTTCAAGTCATGAAAGCCTACTTAACGTAAATTTCTTATAAAAATTATAAGAACTAATTATCCTCGTGCACTTATATGAGATAATTCATGAAATCAAGATTCAACGGGAGTCGTCAAAGGGATGGGTTGTTTATTTCCAAAAAATGTTACGAATATTCCGTGTATTTTATCAAATTTTTCGCAATTTCGAATTTATACGAATGTTTCACGACTAAAGTAAGATTCTATGAGTATTTTCCTTTCTTTTGACGCGTCTCAATTTCGTAGGACTATTGTTTCTATTTTAATTTTGTAAAAGAAACAACCTCTGCAGGTAACGAAAACCTATATTACGTACATCTCTAACGGAAACGTATTATGGGCTCCTGAGTTCGAACTGAGCCTTTACAGAGATGAGAATAGTTTGCCTAGGGGTTTCAGCATCGTAGAAACAAAATGCAGTTTGTTTCAGATCTCTAAGGCAAGCCGTTTCTGAAATAAATTGGGGGACGTACAGACGGATGAACGGACAGTCATTTGCTTTATATATGTATATGATGTATGTATATTATAACATCTCTTAATATTTATGCAGTGACGAATCTCTTTCATTGGGTCTCTGTAATAATTTGCTGATTTTCTGAGCCATGATGGTGATTAATGAGCGGGATGTGATCAACGGTTTTTAATGGTTTAAAATTCACGGGTTAAGGCGTCGTTTTGTAGAAATCCATCACACCGAAATATTCTTTTTCCACTCAGAAAAAGTACTCTTCTGTCTTATTTTGGCTTAAATGATTTATTATACTTGGAGAATGAATCCAATAAAACTGCCAAGCAAGTTTCTCCATCTCTTTGAAATCATAAATGAATTTCTCATTTTTTACCTGTAGCTATCGTCTAATGAAAGCTCTTTCGTAAAAATTAAGCTTTGTCAGGAATCAATTTTAATAAGCACTTCCTCAGCTATCACCACACTTTTTTAGATTCTGGTACGATAATTTCATTTTCATTTAAACGTTTCGTTATTTGCGTAAACTAGCAGACTCATAAACTGTTTATATCATGTCCTATTTTCTGACTGTGACAACTGAATTTACGTTGCTGTCATCGAGATCTTATTCTATGAGATATTTGTAGGACGCACTTCGTTTATGGTTAAAATTCGAATAAATTTTCATGGTAGAGTTTATGATGACTTATTAACCGAATGCATATATTTTCAATGACATTTCGAAACTAGGATAATGACAAGATACCAGCAACTGCGTCTCTATCTTCTTTCGTGACATGATTCGGAGAGCAAAGGAAAAATATATGCGACGTGAGGGAAAATGAGAAGGAGATAAACTGTGAAGCGTATCGCATTCATCTCCTTCAAGTACATGAGCTAATTTGCTCCATGGCATTCTTTACAACCTTTTCTTGCACACTCCTCGTGTTTATTAGGTACATATCTCATTTCTCCCGCAAATCTAGTAATTCTTAGCCGATAAATATACTTCGAAATCCATAAAGCTTCATAATTAATTAAGGCACAAAGGTACGCGGAATCTTCGTTTTACATTGAATTATAACTTCTTTAAGCCACTGAATGCATTGAAAAATTTTGAAGGATAATATATTTGTTTAATTCTTTATAATGTACGTGAGGACCTTCGATATTGATTTCTAGAAACTTCTCCTTGGCAATGAATCAAGTCAGATCCTCTGATGACTGATAAGTTGCATGTTTAACTTAACTATCCTATTCTTAACTCTGAAAAGTCTATTTTCATTTTATTTAATTTAAAGTGATATGTGGTATGAATATGTAGTTCGAAGTTATACTGAGGAAAAAGTTGTTGACAAAATAAAATTATGTGAAATTCGCAATAAGAATAAAGGTAGTGTTATTTTGTCTCTTCCTTTAACAATTTTTTCGAAGCTGCTGTCTCTTTTGGCTATCGAAGGCAGTTTTAGCACAACTCGAGGTCTCTAAATATTTTTCGCTTCTTAGCCTTGACCTGGAAGTTAGAAAATCCCCATCCGAGCAATATTGGTGATTTCGATCAGAAGTAAAAATCGCTAGAAAAGGTCCCGAAGGCGCCATGAATAGGCCGGTAATGAGAGTAGCGTGACATGTGCAAAGAAAAATCCTGCTTGCGTGTTAAAATAGGGAATAGATATTAATAAAGAAAAATATCGTGTGAAAAACTGAAGACTGTTTTTCATTTTCAATTCATTGCTTTCCAATCTGGGATATTAATGCAAATTCTCTTTGAAATGTACCTTGTTCAAATCATTTCGATTTATAGGTCATTCCAAAGTATGTTTTAAGGTTATTTTCGATTAACGGAATATGATTATTGGGAGTCACTCTAACATAATTAATTAAAAATGTATGTAGGTTTATCGTAACTTATGTGTCTCCATTGTTCATCGTATATTTCTTATGCTCTGAAACTAATTGTAACATCTGACTGTTAGTTGAGTATATTTGTTTCCTATCGAAATAAGTATGGAATGTATTAGATGCTAAGCTATGATCAATACACTTCTGTTACACTCTATAATAGACAACAAACGGTTGTTGTTATTTTGAATCAGGATAACCGAATTCTCCTGACAAAAATATTTCTAACAAACTGTTGTTAATATTTTGGTAATAATTTAATAACCGAATTCCTCTGACAAAAATATTTGTAATTTGCCTTAGAGATGCATCGCCAAAGTGAACAAAAAAGGACATTTTCGGATCTTCATATAACTCTGTCTTATTGTTCATAGTTCCACATAATGGCGCAAAATGTTCAATCAATGTTCGCAAAAAAAGCTGAATTCGGCGCGCGCGCTCTCGGTCTAACTCCCGTTCACAAAGAGTTCAAAATTTACGGAGTATTTCATTTACTCATTTTAAAGACATAGAATAGAGCTTTCATTTAATATGGGACTCAAATCCATTTCTAGGAGACAATGTCTACTTTTTGGCAAAATAACTTTTAAAATTGATTTTTAACTAAAAAAAGGCCACCTCTTTTGCTCTGAAAAATATCACCGAAATGAGCAATAAACGTTCTTTATATGTTGAAAATATAAAAATGGGAATCGAACGGAATATTTTATTATAAAGATATGATTTACCTCGTTGTCAAGGCGCCGCGCCGCTCGCTTCCTTATACAAGTAGATGCTACAACGGCACTGTCCTTTGTATCCGTCAATGGATCTCCCATTCTAGCCGTGAAACGTCCAATAACCTTTAACATCTAATAACCTCAGTAACAATTTATGTCGTGTTTTCTTGTATATTTATCCCTAATTCCAATGTAATGAAATACTGTGCCAAGAAGAAACATGCCATGGATAACACCTCTATATTAATGAAGAAAGCAAGAATAGGAACACTAGAAAAAGTCGAATTTTTACCAACCACAATAAGTTATTTATTTACTTAATATATTAAATTATTTATTTATACATTATAAAATGTATAAAAATGTTCAACTTTTTCTTGTTGAAAAAGTCGAACATCAAGTGTTATGCGGAGTACATACAAGCGAACGCCACCCTTACTGAGCACACCTAATCATAATAGATTCCTATTCAGCCAATGTGTGCAAAACGAGCATCCAATTCGAAAATCGTTAATTCATGAATATTATGCGCATGTTACCTGGAGAAGCTCCATAAAGCAACTTTTGAACCACCTAGAAAATCTTGAGAAATCGAAATTTCACTTGCTTGGAGAATTATTTAGAAGATGAAGCTGAAAAACAGGAGCTTGCTTCTGAAATAAGCGTCCTTTTGAAAAGCTTAGGGACAAACGTCAGAAGGGAAAAAATGGGTAGACGAGTATTATCATTGCTTGTTCACATTTACTTAATGAAAACTACGAATTTTCAATTCCACAATTTCACACTTTCAGCTACTATTTTAAAAAATCTCAATTTAGTATGTTAGCTCTTAAGATAAATATAAAATAAGCCCTTAGGAATAATTGTCGGAATCAATCTTTCTTCCTCGCAGACAGGTATGAAACATACGGGACAGCTGCACGGATTTCTTTCCCTCGGAAATCTCGCATCACTTTCATCAATGATTATCTCATAGTTTCTTATCGCTTCCTCATGTTTCTCACTTTCCATTAATATCTTTGTTTACCTTCACGTTTTCCTTCTCTCGCCTTCTGTCAACGTAACAGCTTCCAACTTTCACCACTCTCGTTCGATCCCACTGCAACGTGCGTTTTCTTTTCTTTTGGGTGACAACATGCTCGTATTTGCGTTTGAACAGCCTCTCTCTTACTGTGAATATTTTATGCCGCCCTTGAATGACATTGTAATAGGAAAATACACTGCGTAAATATTTGTAAGAATATGTCACTGGAAATTTTAAAGTAATTGGAATGGATAAATGAAAAAATATTTTTCTAGCTTAGGTATGTAAACAAAGAGATAAAAAACAATTTAGATAAATATTTATTAATCAAAATGTGAAAGTGATTATGCTGCTGATGAATCACTCTTGCTTTTCGCTGGATTTGAACGTATTCGAATGATTAAAGCAATAAATTCAGGACGTATGTAATCCAAGTAATGGAAAACCGAAGGTGGAATCAAAACATTGAAGCATCCGAGTCCTTTATCTGAATTTCTACTTGCAATGCCTACTCTACACATTTTTCGATATCGCAGAGCTTTGCGCCTTAAAAAGTAGGTAGGTGCCGAAAATTTTTCAGATTTCTCAATATAGTTTAGAGCAATTTATATCATTTAATAATTCAGAATATTCATATTTTCAGTCATTTTTGTTTTTAACACAAATGGTGCTATTTCGATGAGCATATTTTTTCAATGAGGATAGTAATAATGGAGAAAAATATAAAACTAACGATAATTATAAATTCATTTATCTTATTATCTCGCATATTCCAAATGGAGAGAGGCAGGATATATAATTTTCCACAAAAAATATATTAAAGGCCAATTCCAATCAAGCAGACACTTTTTAGCTTGTGATTTTTTTAGTGTGTGACCTGACGATGATATTGTAACCGGTAATCTTTAATAAAAAATTTCTGTTGAAGTATATATCATTCCCACTCATGGATTTCTACAACATCTCGGCCGCTTCCGTAGATTTTATTCCAAAGGAATTGTAGTTCAAGATTCTTTAAATTCATAAATTTAATTCATTCTGCAAAAACAGGGTGTTCTTAAGAAACTGATTTTTCAAATGCATTTTCTTCTTTCTCAGCAAATCAGTCCCGAATGGAGACACCGAAGGCGGAAGAGATGGAGGCGGAGGAGGAGATGGGAGAGTTTGCATGAAGAAGGAGTTGGGATTAGTGAACGGTGTGGCCATTATAGTGGGCGTGATCATCGGGGCCGGGATATTCGTGTCCCCTAAGGGCGTTCTAAAGAGCTCCGGTTCCGTCTTGATGGCCCTCGTCGTCTGGATATTATCGGGCATTCTCTCCATGATTGGTGCATTATGCTATGCGGAGCTCGGTAAGTTGGTGGTGAGCGATACATTAACTCTGCAATACCTCGTGCATTTTGATGGATTGCGTCAACGCAGGAGATAACACATTTCCAGCACCCATTCCCCTACGATGCTGCCGAATCAGTCGCAGTTAATTAAAGTTAATACTCGTAACGTTCGGATAGAAAATCAAATGATTTATAAGAAAGTTAACTGAAATGATAATTATGAATATTAATTAAGTCTACGCTACAGGACTTGTTTTGAAAAGAAAATTTATGATGGAGGAGTTTTATTGCCTTCTACCCGGCGGTATATTCGGGGAGTGGCAAAAGACCAATTATACATGCTGCCGTTTAAATACGTCAAAGAGACGGCTTTACTTCTTTCTTGAAGCCTTAACCGTTAAGCTATCTATTTTAGTGCTGTACTAATGAAGACGTAATAATAATTCTTCTTTTGGCACTTACCTGGATTTCATATACAGAAAACTTAATCAAGCATTCCTTATGTTAGTGTATGGTTTTCTTAATTTATACCCAGGATATGTATCCATAACACCTTATGTCTCGTTCCCTCACATGTGGACGGCTAGTGAATACGCTTCTGCTTCTTCGCGAGATCTAGACCCTACTGCAGAGGTGAGGAACTGCGGCCTTTCTGGCGGTTCATTGCGACCCCTGTAGTTACATCCTGAAACTAATGCATGCCCATAAAAAATGATATTTTTACCAATCTTTGCAATGATGCCAAGTGATAGGTAGTTTTTTTAATGAATGTATTCGTTTTCTCATTTGCAGTTTCAATTGTAACCTATACGAATGTTGGTAACACAAAACTCATCACTTGCCCGATTGTTTAATATACCGTCTTTCTGATGCCACCGAATGGTGAATGTGGTGAAATCCCTGTCCTACTTAACTCCGAAAACGTACCTTCTCTTCGTTTTTACCGCTATGATTGGTTTCCTCTTACAGAAGTTTTTCACATTCCCCTTTTTGTTTATTAAGGGGAGGTACGAAATAAAAAGCTTGGAATTCAATTAATTGAATCGAACGTTTCCAAAACATGAAAATGATTCTCTTAGTACAAGTTTTCCAAGGCCTCCTGTAAGAAAGGTCCAGAAGGCTAGTTGTATTCCCAAACCCTCCACCATTAGCTACCACAAACCCTGGAGAAAGGATGAGGTGACCAGGCTATATGAGTGAGGTAGCTAGCTCATACTTTCAGTGAGAATCAGAATAACTTCACGTAAATGCAGAATAATAACCTTATGAATGGTACATGCATATCTAAGTATTTCATCAGGAGCGATAAAATAAATAACATTATTTAGCACTACTCATACTTCGGTAGCGTTCATATTATTACAGCCATAAGTAAACGTGTGTGAAGGATAAAATTTTCTCTGTCCCATATCAAAAAACAAATGAAAGAAACTCTATTCGGCTAAATATGGTAGCAGGAGCTTAAAGCCTTCAGAAATATCAAACACGACAAATGGTTTTTATCTAACAATCGCGCGGCAAGAGAAGGTACGATACTCGTATTTCACGGTTCATAAGACAACAGGTTTAATGGCACATACCAATAAATGGGGAAAATAGTCTCACCTTTCCATGGTGGATGCGGGTCGCTTTTTCTCAGCCCGAACTCTTTTATTTCGTAGCCGTGATTGCTCGTTCCAGTGTGCATTCAAAGAGTGGGGCTCAATGCTCACTCGGTCGGCACAGAGGGCTTTTTCTCCGAATACCCTTTGTGTTCGCTGATGTTCGAAAGATTGTGCGACCGTGAGCTCTATAGAAATCAAGACATCCAATGTAGGCCGAAACGAAGGATGCATACATAAGATTGACCGCGTGATTCGATATTCCTAAAGTAAAGTGGTTTGTTCTGGTTTCCTATCCAAGTTCTAATCGGAAAAATAGAAGTTTTTGGTCTGGATGACGTCACATCCAAAGGAATTGAATAAGTAGTTAGTAGTAATCATGAGCAAAAATAAACTTGGGAGGGAAAGTTCTGAAACAGGTCTCAAAATTCAATTAACTGGAATACGATATCGCATTCAAATATGGCACTAACTATCGAAAAAATATAAACGATATTAAGTCGTATGCTGAGCAAAAACAATGAAAAATTAAGCAAATTTGGAAACACAATGCCTACTTCGCACTTTGGTCTCCCCCAGCGCTTTTGTATTAGGGTGAAACGAGGATATCTGCCAAAACAAATGAAAAGAAACTAAGAACGGAGGATGTGAAATTTCTTAAAAAAATTAAAGGATATAAAAGAAAAGATAAAATAAGAAACTATTCAATACGAAATGAACTTAATTTTGAAGCATGGGAAATGAATTCACAATTATACAAGGAGTACTGAAAAGAAATTCTAAAGAGGATGGACAATAATCTACCAGAAAAATTATATACTTATTAGACAAAAGGATAAAGAACAGTGGTGTGGAACAGATCCATAAACCTAAATTGAAAAAGGATAGGCGAGTACGAGTTTTGATCGGAGTATAATCGTTATAGCTCAAATTCAATCGATTAGAAGTTTGATGACTCAAGATACTGAGGAGAGAATGAAAAGAAGTAGTGGAGTGTTTCATTTACTACTCATCAAGCGTACCTTTAGTGACTACTTCTGTTGGAAATGATAATATCGTATCCGCAAAGAATAATTTCCAATACTTACTTCCTACCGCACACTGTTAAGAGCTTACCAGGGTGTACCTGTGGACATAGTTTCAGATCACAATTAATATTCCGCTTCTTTCCACTTTCATATTTGGTGCTTACATTAAAATTACACTGTCCCCAAAGAACTCACATTTTCTTTGCGTTCACTTTTGGCTTCTACCAAAGGGATACTTTAGATAAATAGGAATATCTCCTTAGGAGATACCTCTTCTATATTTCCCCATCAATGCAAATTTATCGGTACTGCTTTCAGTGAGGAATGCATCGTAGTGCTGTGCGATCAAGATGAATGCTTCGAAGCTTTGTCCGGAGGCCTTCCCTTCGGACTGGCCCTAGCGTCTGTGACATTCAAGGTTGCAATGGTTTTACGGTTTATGATTTTTTCCGAAAAAAGCTACTTAATGCTATTTTTATTAGAGATGCATATTTACGGTTTAAAGCTTTCTCATCTTGGTAAAAAATTCATATAATTTTTAGGACGGTAGTAACTCACACCTTTGGATTTTTCACCGAAAAATTTCCTTTCTACTCAATTAAAATCATTTCCTTTCGATGAAATGAGAAAAGCTCCGTTGGAGATGACTTGTTATAATTATTCCACCGAGACTACGTTACCTTGGCGAATTTAGGTCGTCGCCTTTCTCGGTAGACATGTATTTCATTTCGGGATTTGGGGGCGGATGATGTCCTTACGTCTGCTTTTCAAAATGCAATCTAATGGTCCGATTTTCTTCGTTAATTATCTTTGTTTCATTTAATATTTCCGGGTCTCTCGACCGTAAATCAGAAAATGATTTTATTACCACTTTATTTCCAAATAATAAAATTATTTAAGTCCTTAAGAAACTGATTTTTCAAATGCATTTTCTTCTTTCTCAGCAAATCAGTCCCGAATGGAGACACCGAAGGCGGAAGAGATGGAGGCGGAGGAGGAGATGGGAGAGTTTGCATGAAGAAGGAGTTGGGATTAGTGAACGGTGTGGCCATTATAGTGGGCGTGATCATCGGGGCCGGGATATTCGTGTCCCCTAAGGGCGTTCTAAAGAGCTCCGGTTCCGTCTTGNATTACCACTTTATTTCCAAATAATAAAATTATTTAAGTCTAATAAAAGTGCTTCCTTACTAATATAATGTTCTTGTATGTATATGCGTTGGTACACAAGTAAATATTTGTAGATTTGAGAGAATCCAATGATCAATTCGTTTCAGCGAAGATTACATTAGGTTGCACCAATATACTGAGAAGGCCTTTAAAGATGAAGTATGTTTTTCTCATTTTAAGCCAAATATTTTAAAGAAAATAGAAGAATTTGAGTATTTCGGTAACCCCTTGTATATTAATCCTCTTGCAACTACAGGGTACTTCTTTATAAGAAGTAATTGCGTAGAAACAAAGATCAGCTCCGGTCGAAACAGATGCGCTAAATTCCTCAGTTTCCATGGAAATTTTTATTTTTGAGTCGGCAAGGATATTTCATTCACCAGCTTTCTTTTCTGTTTTTTACTTTCTTGGTTTTTCTTACTTACTTTGGACTAGAAGTCTGCATGGGCCGGGTGTGGACCTGTTGAATTTGGCAATCTACTGGGCTCAGGCCCGAGCATAAATTGGGAAGGAAAGAATTATTCGTTCTCAAATAGCGCTTTTGGTTCTTCCATAGGGAGGGAAGCCTCTTAAAGTTGCTACGCAATACTTAGACATTATGCACAGTCTTCTTTGTTCTCTAAAATTCATGTCCTAAGAAGAGGGTAATAGTATCATGAAAAATTTAGTTGGTAAATAGAATAAATCTAATTTAGATTAGAAATACAATTATCGTATAAAACATGTGCTATTTGCTTATAGAATATACTGGCATATTTTTGTTTCTGTCATCTCTACAGCAGCTTCAATGTTTCTAAAGATATTTTGGCATTAATGAAAGAATAATTGGTGAAATAAATTAATATATTTCCAAATGTATTGTAACGACTGATTCCTGAGTGATTTAGAAAAGTTCGTGCTCTGGTCGACTTGAGAGCGAAAGCATTCTTCCGATGTTCGGGCAGGATTGATTTGGACTCAACTATTAACGAGCTTGGACCTCTGCTGTGGATGCGGACGCAGACCTCTACAATGGACGCTTTTCCTCGGTGCCTCATCACCTTAGTCTTTCCTCGTACGTGCTCCTTTCCCCCGTACAATGATTTTCCCTCCAATTATCTTTGGGTCTTGCAACAGCTTTCTGTAATAGAGGAGGAAATCTGTCGAATCTCAAGATAATTATCTTTTTAAGTGGTTTATTCAACGGAATTTCGGAATAATGTCCCTCATCGTAATAATTAACTTCGTTATTTTTCCAAAATATGTTTTCTACGCTCAAGCATAACTCATTTCAGATGCAAAATCAAGTAGTAGTAGAATAGTAGTATTGTTAAAAGGGCTTCGACAGCTGAGGTCATTTCGATGTAGATACCTTTAGGTATTATATTACTAGTTTATTTACTCTCTAAGTAAATTTTAACTCAAATTAGTGCGGTACATAGACTTCATATGTCGGTAATTTGATAAGCAATCTCTAATTAAAAACTCTTTCCTCCTACTTTTTGCGTAAATTTCGATTATAGAGGTTTTCGAGTTGTTATGGCTCAACTGTATATGAAAAGAATATTGTGAAACTAGCTTCGGAAGAAACTGACAAAAATTGAAAGGTGTTTAGAGGATAGTTAAGTTAGTTATGCAAACGAAGTTATTGTATGTGATTCTAAAAGAGTTTTAAAATAAATTCAATAGATGTGGCCTTCACATCGTAGAAGTCCATCGTATGAAATAAGTTGGACATAGTACTTCTTCTACACATATTTATTGACACGACCGGTTTCGGTGACATCTCACCATCTTCATCACCGAAACCGGTCGTGTCAATAAATTTGTATATAAGAAGTACTATGTCCAACTTATTTCATATTTCATAGGGTTTAAAAATACAAGTAATTGCACTAAATGAAAAGCGTGTGACTTTGAGATGAAAATAAACGTCAAAAAACTTAAATTATGAAATATACCAAAGGAAAGGAAGCTAAGTTGTCAGGATTGATGAAGAAAAATTGTCACAGGTGATTCAATTCCCCTATTTAGGTAGTTATCTTTCTTGGAATGGAAAGGATACAGATGAGATTAGAGGAACAGTAGCAGTACTAACCCAAGGTAGCTTTTATGAAGCTGAGGGAACTGATTACAAAAGGCCTTGATAAGGAAATCAGAAAAAGATCGATAGTCGAAATCTCGGTGTCGAGTGTTTTTCTGATTTAAGAGATACGTGGGCCATGAGAAAGGAGGACATCGAAAAATTGGAGTTCTTTTAGATTTGGGAGTGTCGTAATATGGAATAAGTAACTTGGTTTGATAGAAAAACTAACCCGAAAGTTCTTGGGATGGTGGGAGGAGAGCAGATCTTGATTAAAGTAGTAAAGTGACGACAGAGGAAATGGGTGGATCAAATATTGAGAGAAGAAGAATAGCTAACAAAGTGTAACTGAAGGTAGGAAGCTAGTGTTAAGACAGATAGGGATACAAAGGCAAAAGTTATGATAGATTGTATAAAGAGCGGAGTAAGATATTAAGAAATAGGAAGTTATTTAAATAGGAAGGGCTCTCCAAACTAGCAAAGGAAAAATTTTGTGTTTGTAATCTGGTACTATTTAGCTGATGATGGCGTCGTAGCTGAAACTAATCGCCTAGATAAATATTGTGGAATTTAAAAAGTAATTCTTCACTTCTTTATAATGTTTGTCTACAATTTCTGGATTGGTATCACAGATTATAAAGGAAGAAGCGTTATGTAGGGAATTTCACCAAAACGTAAAATGTGTAAGGCAATCATTTAGACAGGAAATTGACTACGTTCACGGAAGAATTTTGAATAAAAATTGTAAATAAAGGCCATCAACATATTATAGACAGATTCTGTTGCGGGAGCGGAAAACTTTGGAGGTATGAGTCGACCGTTTAAAAAGTACTTTTAAGCTGATGATGATGTATGCAGTGTACCGTTTTGTTCTCTAATTTTCAGCTATGGTTTATCTTCTCAAAATACAACACCGCAAAGACAATTGAGCTCCCATACCTACTTCCGTATAAATTGTATATTTCTCGGAATATCATGCTTGAGACGGCTTTCTCTTTTCATTCTGTAATCATCCGAAGAGAAGACATACTTTCTGTAGCAACACCGCCAAATAAGGTGGAAATACCATCGTTGTGCAATTTCTCCCTAAATTACTATAGCTTTCCTTGATGTCCCAATTCTCAATATCCGGCTCGATGAGAACTCCATTTCAAACAGCCTCAACTTCAGGATCCTTGTAAGGAATAATTGGAAAATGATTTACTGCATATATCAACAATCGACTGGTGAATTTAATCACACAAAATCATAAAAAAGTGAGCGTTTACGAAACGCTCTATTGAAATAACGTCCTTAGATAGTTTAACGATTCTCATAGTTTCTACCAAAAAACGAGTATTGACTTCATTTTGAGTTTCAAGCTTTATTTCAATTAAAATATAACTAATTTTCTAAAAATCTAAAAGTCTTAACCTGTGAGGAACAGACTCAAATATTAATATGGTTCAATGGATTTACTCTTTGCGAGAATGTTCTCTCCTTATAGACGCTGTTTTTCTTCGGGTACAAGATAGAGAAAAGTGTAATTTTCATTTAATTTCATCTTAGACATGATAAGGCTGTGATTGCATGAAATCGTAGTACCTAAGAGGGTCTAAGTCTACCTACGATTATATGCATATACTGTCAATTCCGTTTAATTAGGACACATCGGGATTAGGACATTTTGGCCCAATTAAGCGGCTGCCCTAATAAAACTAATTTCCACAGAAAAAATAAACAATACATCGATGAATAAAACAAACAATTTATCGAACAGGTACATACATTATATGAAATAATCAAATGAAATGCGAAGAGGAAATAATTATACATTTAAGTAAAATTATAAATCGCTAACTCACACTCTTATCCCGAAAAAATTGGTAAAGTAGTAGAGAAGTAATCTGTATTTTGTTTTAGTATGTGTGCTCTTCTACATAATCAGTACAAATATTGATTCCGAACGTAGGATTCCCTTCTTGCCTTCCTGCATAGAGTAACGCTGGAGCCCGACTGAAAATATTTTGTCTCTCGCTTAGTCACAGGCCCAGGTGGATCGTCGTCATCATAATTTTCTTCTTAAAATTTTTGTTTTTCAATATAATGCCTTCAATAATTGGAATCTCACAATCTTCATTTCCATCGTAATACGGAAAATTGTCATCGATTGTAAAAAAATCTTCGTTATTCGTAGTAGGAACTCGTAAAATGTCTCTATTTTCCTTAAAGATAACATTTTCGGGAATCTAATAAGATTTTAAGCCGCAGATAGCAAAGCAGTTCTGTATGGTGGTGGTTCTTATAGCTCTCCAAGTGCCAGCGACAAACTGTATATCTCGAAAAAGGAAAGTTTTTGCACTTAAATCTCTAGCATTGAGAACTTTCTAATAGGTCATAGGATTATACGAGTAGTATGTAATTAACCAATTTGTCTCGGTATGTCTTTAAATTTTTATTGGCCATGGCCAATGGTTGCAGAAATATTTAGGTTGAGAGTTAGATTAGTACCCCACGAGCCCCCAGTGGCATATGACGGGGTGTTTTAACACCTTACCTAATCTACTCCATTCGTTTCTTTGATGCTATGCGGAAGTTGCAGATGTGGTGTTACTAGGAAAAATTCCAGTTCTATATTTTGTAAATTTTATAATTGATTGTCTTCAACAAAATTGTCAAGGATTGTCTTAGACATTCTCAACTCACAGCATTCTGGATCAGAGAGGAAATGCAAGGGCAAATTACCTCACTATTGCCTAATTATCCTCATTCCTTGTCCAGGGCAATTAGTAGCTAATGGTGGAAGCGTTAAGGTTCAAACCGAGCTTTGGGATGAAAATTTTACAGACATTACGGAAGTTTTCAAGTTCATGAAAGTAAGTTGCCATTGATCAAACATACGCTTGTGATTCAATTTATAGAAGCTTATTCAAATATGTCCAATTTTCAGAATGTGTACCGAGAGTATGTTAACTCATGAATCGATGTTTTGATATCGGAAATAAAATATTTGGTTTGGGAAAGAGAGATCTCACAGTTCGGATTATCATAACTGAGTATTTTCCTGTTCTATTTCACAAAGGTTAGTGTGTGAGTTTTGCGGTACTTTCCACGAGGAAGCGAAAAGTCGCAATCGCATAAACTATCCTTTGAAAAGGAAATGACGGTAAAGAGAACGAACTCATTTTTCCGCCTATCTTATCGCCACAAAATTTGATTTCCTGCTCCAGGAGAGAAGAATGCTATCATATTTGTGGTGAAATAAATATTGATATTTATATTTTGAATGTCTGAGAGAAGATAGATCATTGATATTATTCTTATTTGAGCGTCTAATAATGTTGTTTTCTTGAAAAAGCGCAGACGTTTGAGGTCAATTCACGAAATCGTAAAAACATCAGTAGTTAATTTTAAAATGTGCTTATATTTTTAGTTTTTTTTTCATTTACTCAGTCATTTGTCCTCCGAATTTTGCCTTCTTTCACTCTTATCGATACTTCAAGCATTCACATACTGGGAGATGGGTTTTTTTTGTAAATTGTTATATGAATATTTTTGTTCCGTTTACTCAAACTGAAATTGCGAAGTCACGTTGAGGTTGGCTTTTTACAGCATGTAAAAATTTTACAGAATAATAAAAGTTGCTCTACTCGATTCCATTCCTCGATTTAATATTCACCTCGAAGAGGCATGGCATTTTTGAATTCCTTTCTTGCGTATTGAAATTTGCATGATATCCACATTTTGGAATTTAATCTTATTAATACTGCTTTTTAAGAGGTTTGAACGTCCTTAGTGTCGTTTATAATTTCATTCATTGAATACCGTGGAAAGGAGAACATTAATTTATTGTATAACGGCTGTTATAGTTAGTTATGCAACGTGTCGTAAATATTGATGCATCATTCATTAGACCTGGATCTCAAGGGAAGAGCTGTAAAGGGATTTTATGGCACCTCTACACACTAAGATCACCGGTTTTATTCTGATTTACGATGTCTTCTTCGTCAGTATAAACCAGTTTCTCCTAGCATAACATCATTTTGCAATATTCTTAGCATTTCGAACTATCTTTTACCTCACCTATGGATTTATTTTTACGCTATCTCTCTTGCAGTTAAACGGTATTCAGTTAGGCTATATTCTACGTAAACATATTTAAGTTTTCTGACATAGTTCCTTCGAATTCAAATTTTATTTAAATCTGCTCAGTCTGCAAAGTTGACAGAATCAGACAGATCTTCATTCTCGATTTATCATATTTTGAAGGTTAGATGTAGATCATAATTTATAGTCTCGTGGGGAAGATATAATTCACTTCTAAAAATAAATTTTAAATGTCCTTTTATTATTAATTCAACAAGATTTCTTAGTTATTATTTTAATTCAAATAATTTTTCTACGAAAAGTTGAGATTTGTTACTCTCTACGGCTTTTAATCCTGCAGGCATTAAAAATATTGTGGGATTAAGGTAAAGGTGATGACTTTTGCACGATGAAGTCGTGCGGCTGATCCCAAAGGTAGGATAAAAACAGTGAAAAATAGCGACATGACTGGGACTCGAACCCAGGTCTTCCACTTTCCCGGCAGGTATTCTAACCACTTTAGAATACCTGCCCGGAAAGTGGGAGACCTGAGTTTGGGTCCCAGTCATGGGCTATTTTTCACCCTTGTTATTCCTTCCTATATTGTGGGATGTTTGAATATTTTATATTAGTTTCCAAATCTAACTGAGCATCTATAATTCTAGATTTTCGATTAAAATAATGCCAAGGTAGAACACTCTGAAGAGATGTGGAGCACCTTTCTAGAAAATTTTAAGGTAAATTTTGAGGAACAGGTGCTTTTTATACGTCAATATAACATCTAGTTAATTCAAATAGTGATTGCCGCTAATTTTTATAAAACGTCATCAAAATTTTAGTTGTCTATTGACCTAAACTTAGTTTCTGGTACCCAACCTAGGGAAAGGGTAGGCGTTGATATCTCTTGTGGTCCATTTCTGAAAAAGCAGAGATTATTTTAGGCTAACATTAAAGTGTTAAAGCACAGATAAAAACGCTAAATAATTTCATTGGCTCGTTGGATTCAATTTCCTTCAAAGTAGAGTTATAAGGTAAGCAACACGAATAAAAATAGTTCGGATTATGTTTTGATTTCGAAATTCTTAGTATTTATTTAATGATTCTCGATCTTAAAGTAAGGATACGCATTTTAAGAAAGAGCACCTAAGAGATGGTGGAAAATATATAATGGCACATGTAGAGATTCTTCAGGCCACGGAACCTATTTCGTATCGCGGAATGCGCGGCGATTTCCGGTTAGGTTCCGGTATCGATGGCAAACTCAATCATCCTCTTTCGTTTTATTCTGCACCCATTTTCCTGAAACCTACGCCGCTGCCGATAGCTGTTGACACATCAATCCAAGCTGAAGCTTTAGGAACCCACAATATCCACCAATAAAATATCAAAAAGTTCACCTAATTCTGATGCTGCGATATCTTTCAGAATCTTATCGAAAAACGTAACAAGCATTGCGTAACTTCAGAAGGTAGCCCTATATCAATAGTGAACTTATTGTTGACATAATAGCTCTGCCTCTAAAGAAATGGAAGTGATGAGTATTCCCTAGTATATGCTGTCGAAAATAGTCTGTAGAAGTTGAAAGTCTTGGTTTTAATTGGGAAACTTAAGTGCCGGTAGAGATTCCTCATTTTTGTGCGGGTTTAACTTTAGCTGAAAGTGATTTAGAGTAACTCAAACTTCATAGATATACGGAAGTACCTGCTAGGAAAGTTATTCATTCAGAAGATTTCTAAAGAAACCTATTTCAAAAAATGAAATTAAATTTGTAACAATTTCAGGGTAATTTTTCAGGATAGTTAATCGCGCAATTATGTATTAAGTAACTAACATGGTACGTACGTAATTCAGACAAAAACTTCTTGATCTGACTTCATAATTTATTTGGAAAATAAAGTATGAAGTCAGTCTTGTTTTTTTTTTTTACTTGTCAGAAAAGAAAATTTCCCAGATTAGGAAGTGCAAAAGGAAATTTTTAAGGATTCCGTTGAGTTTTAGGGTTCCGTTAATTTTTTAGGATATCCGTTGAAAAAATACAGGATATTTAATTTTATAATTGGATCCTATTGATAGAAACTTCTGCGTCTTCAAAATTTGTTTATCAAAGTAATTTCCGCCGATTCCAATTTCAGCCGATTGCAAAATCGATAACTGTCACCTCCGATCTTATTTTGGTAATTTTGTATTGGTTTGGTTTTGGCGATGGTGCAACCCTTCCTTGATCACTTTTAAGAGGAAAATACGATTGCTTTTTATGCGGTAAAAGAAGTTTATTTATAACAATTTAATTCTTCCTTCAAAATTAGCAATAATATTCGATTTTAAATGTAATGATTCTGAAGTAATTTGGTTTAGTAAGTATGTATATGAATAGTATTCCTTTTGGTCCAACCAGGTGTAATACTGTGTATGATAATAAGTATATGGAAAGGTTGATGTCCCATTAATATCCCATTTCTTTCTTCCCCCTTTCTGAATTAATGAAATTCAGGTGTTGTACTTTTATATATAAATGGATCAAATAAAACTGCTTTGACGAGGTACTTAAATCTGTAAGATGAAACAAAGGAAATATACTGTATATACTATTGGAATTCCAATTCGGAATTATTCTGAGAAGTTTTTTTATTTCACTATTCTGGTCCTTTCAAGAAAACTTTCATGTACTTCAAATTTGCTGCTAATTGCGCATCATTCTAATAATTGTACACCCTTAGAGGAGTTACTGAAAGATGGTATACATATAAATTGGAAACTTCCTTATTTGGTCGAGATAATGCAAAATACCTAGAAAATCATATCGAGAGCAGATTCTTCTAAGAAATTGATATAAACCAAATGATGAACTACGTAATAAAATCGACCCCTATGTTTGACCGTAAAAATTTCGGAAATTTTGCATGAAAGCTTTTCCGAAAGTATTTTGTTCTAACGATTGAAATATTTTCCTCAAGCAAGGCAATTCTTTCTATGTAACTTTTACAAACAAAAGCACAAAATAATTTAAAAGCAAATCTTCTGATTTCTTTGAAAATGCCATTTACGTTTACCTTGCGAGCGACAGTGACTTATGGCTGGGTTTGATGGTGCTTATATTCCTTTCCTAATATACCCTTTTAGCTTCTCTAATGTTCTGCGGAAAGAACGACCAGAAGTGACAATGCGTTTTAGCAACTAATTCCTTGTAACCCTTTGTCGATTCCTCCCAGATATCGCGCTCGTTCATCAAAATGCTCTGAACTGACGAAATTTGATTTTTTCATTGTAGGGAGTGAATGATTTATGGCTCCATGATTTATGACCCAAAACAATTCGTGAGAAAATTGAAAAACGTTAAAAATGATACTATTTATGCTGAAATACTTCTTTGAAACAGAAATTTCGGCTAAATATTCTCCTAACACGCTCCTACGTTTACCCTAAATGAAACCTTCATTAGTTTTTAGAAGATTGTATTAATTTCGGAAGATAGATTTTGGAAATTCACTTTAATCGTGACGTAAGTTTGAACCTTGTTTAGGTACTGTCAGTAAATAAAAATATGCTCGCTTTATACCCCCATCACACAATGCATGAATTTGATATCCTTCTTTAAAAAAAATAGCATATATTAATCTAAAATTGAAGTTAGCAAATTAGCCATTAGGTAATTAGTGGTAAAATCGTATCTTTGTAATGTTTAGCTACTCAAGCGATTATTGTCAAGATGAAAGAATATTTTAAATTCCTATTTTCACCATCCTCTTAACGTTAGTTTCATCTTTAGGGTTTGACCAATAGCAAACCAATACACAATGCATGCTTCACTGTTTCCAGAAACTATCGAAATTTTTTTGATGTTTTGTTTTGATTTTTTTCAGGCACGATGATTCCCAAGAGTGGAGGCGATTATGCGTATATCGGCGAAGCCTTTGGTCCACTTCCAGCATTCCTCTACCTCTGGGTCGCTCTTTTCATAATCGTTCCCACCGGCAACGCGATTACCGCACTAACCTTCGCTCAGTACATTCTGCAGCCAGCATGGCCCACCTGCACTCCCCCGTACGCAGCTGTGCGGCTATTGGCGGCTCTCATTACCTGTGAGTACTTCCTTCCGCTTCTTTCTTATTTTGTAGAGAATATTGAGAAATCTCCGTTGTAAAAACGTACACGGCAGGTGGTACGTGAAAATCTTTCTCTCAGACGGATTCTTTTGGGTCACATCGGTAGTGTTTGCCATAAGCCGATGTCTAGTTAACTGGACATGTGTATCCTTCCTTTCCTTTTAAGGGTAAGAGGCTCTGGCTTCGTTTATTCATCTCTAAATTTCACAGTGGCGTAGCTTAAGTGTTGGGTACAAATACCTTGGACTAATAGAGATTATAATTATTAGGGAGTATGATTGGAGATAATTTGCTGGCAGTCAGCGTGTTAAGGAAATACTCTTTAATTCACTGGTTATGGAATGATATTTTCCATAGATATGATAGTAGTTTATTAACGGTGAAAATGAAAATGGGAATAAAATCTGGATATTCCAAACCGATAAACAGAAAATAAAAGTGAAGTGTGTTAACCAAGGTTAATAGTTATACACTCGCACTTCCTAAAAAATCGAAGTTTATCCTTTATCCTATCCTCAAATAAAGATCATTTCAGGAAAGAAATTTCACTTTCTAATGAAAGGGAAATATTAAATCGACCAATCTTTCACTATTCTTAATCAGGGTACAAAAGGCAAGTGAGAAACTTTGAGCTTGAAGGTTGATTTATGGAACCACTATGAATATATGGAGGATCATCATAAATTGGAAAATTTACTAAGAAATTCCACGTAAAGGATATCGGATATGAGAAGCATATAATATTTGATCTGGCTGTGAAGATGGCGGAATGGAGCGATAAGAATATTCTGTAACAATTTCAATTTTGAATTGAGAAGTGCTGTAAGGTAAATTAATTATCTGGAGTTTAATGAACAAAAATGAAGAATACTGATTGATAAAACCAAAATATATGCTAGACAATTGTCTTATTATTTCTTACCTCCTTCTCCTTCTTTCAAAAACTTCTAACAAATGTTGCAGGTTGGGTGTTAGAGAGTCCATTTTGTTCTTACACCGCCGAAAGAGTAAAATTATATCTTATATAATAATCACAGTGGTGTATATATTTATGTATATATCCGATGTCAGTCCATATGAAATGTATTAAAGCAGCTTTTGAAAATTAATTTCATGATGATACAGACATGAAAATTAAGGATTAATTAGAGAGCAAATGAACCATCACATATCGTTTATTATATACCACTGTTATCCCTTGTTTGACTACGGATGACTTGAAAATATTCGTATATGAAATACATGAGATATTATTTTTTACCGTTTATAGGCTTCATTTCTTTTGCAGAATTAAACTAGAAGTAATGGTTCTACAAATCGAGATAAGTTCCAAGGAAAGGAAATCGAATAAAAATTGTTATTTTGGTTGTAGAACATCGTTTTGGAATGAAAATTGCTAGAAATTCCGGCAAAACATACGAGTCCCATATAGAATGAATGGTAATAAATTTTATTGTCGTAAGTTGATGATGTTATTCTCACGAATTGCGTTGCATTTACAGGAGTAGAGTAACAGAATTTAATTCTTAGAAGATTAATACGTAATGGTCTCCTAATCGAAAGCTCTTTATATTCGGAGATAAAGCAGAATCACCTCAGACATTTTGGTGCGCAGAACTCCAAATTAACACTTCCTGCTTTCTCCATTGCTAACCATCTTTATATATTTTCACGTAAAAAGGAAAGGGATATTCAGTTGTTTCGATCATGTTGAAAGTTAGAGTTATTGGTGCCCATTTCCACCAGCTTGTATTTTTTTGAATTTATAAGCAATCATTTATATTGGTTTTAGCTCCCCTAAATACCAGCTATGACTCAATTGCTTTTCCTTAGGATATGTCCTGTTTGTTGGGTAATTTAAAGATCTGTGGCCGCATGACTTCAACGTCAACCCTCCCTCAATGTATTTGCTAAAAGCAGATGCAAACCAAGTCGTGGTCATTCGCTCTTCCTTCGCTGAGGAGGAAATTAGTTAACCCTCACAATCCCTATTAGAGAAAATTACATAATGATGCTAACCTTTAGGATTGATTTTATTTGCTATGGACCAATCATGAATGAGATAGAGCGAGCGAAGGAGGAAGATGAGATTGGGGCGGAAGCCCTAAAGTGGTAATATTGAAGATTAAAATCAACAACACAGAAAGGATTCCGGCGTTGGTTCCACACCGCCGCCGTTCAAGGTTGAAGGCTTAAATGCATGGTAATCATTGTCAAATGGAGTCCAGAAGGACCTTTTGCTGGACCAGGGATGGCTTTCTACTAAAAGGGTTGCTACATTGACATCGAAGAGAAGAAGTCGTAGACTGAAGTTGTATTGTGAATGGCGAATGCTAAAGAAGTGAAAGTGTAAAAATCGTATTATATCTGTCGTGGCAATTTCATTTACGAGCTACAAGCTCATGGAAACTTAAGACATGAATTGTCCGCAGTCGACGGTGTAATTGGGTCCTATAATATTGCTGTTGGTACACTATAACAATATAAATCAATATGCATCACGGGAATCGCATGCGTTCAGTAAAAGTATGTCTCTAGTTGGGCAAAGTAAAGTCGAAATTGGTAATCTTTCAGATAGAAATATAAGCATCTTCATACATTCCTTTAGAATGAGAGGCAATATTTTCTCGACTACAAGATTTTTTATGTTAATATTACCATAATGTTATTCCAAGAGAACTGAAATCCGGATTCGAAACAAAGGAAAAATTGCAATTATGTAAAGTAATCGCGTAAAATTCCGCCTGATATATTGCTGAAAAGAAACGGTATTTGATCTGTTCATTCTTTGTTGGATTATGGACGCTAAACTTCGTAAATCTATCTTTACCTCCCTAGGTTTAATGACTAAAATTTAGTCCGATTTTTAAGCACGCTTTACTCCCATAATTATTGGAAATACATGAATAGAACGGAAACGTCTTTATTGCGGGCGAAATCGGGACTATGAATTCCCCTCTTACATCTAACCATGAAAAATGTATTCGATCTCACACTTCTGAAGAACCAGGAGCAAGAAGTCTTCGTAGTAGTACACAATCATACCTATTTAAAGGGAGATATTCCAATCATGAAATTAGGAAGTTGGGCATTTGGTTTACTTTTCCGACTTATGTTTTTCATTTAAGCTGTTTATCCTCCCTATTACATTCTATCGTCTCTTTCTGCGCAGTTCAAAAGCTACAAACAATAAGACAACTTCGTCTCCAAAGAAATATTTTAGTGGCTAATGGTTTCGTGACACAATTTTTTTCTATAGTGGGCAAGGGTAAGAAAGACGCATAAGCGTCTTGGGTAACGGTGTTGAAAGATATGAAATCGGGGTGATGGGCTCTATGTAAGCGTCATCACTTCCGCTGTTCTGCACCTCGCCCTCTCTACTACGCACGGGAGCACTCTCCTCCCATGTCTTCAGTAGCTATTCCATCCCATTATTCGGAAGAAGGAACCTAGGCAAATTGAGGTTGTATACATGAACATGAACAAATCTGATGATAGGAATCAGGAAGGATTTGCGAAAAATAGACGATACGGCTGATTTCCGTGTAATTATATTGTCACTTTTTCAAGATTCTTGTTTTCAAGGCTTTTATACCATTTTTTATGTTATTTAATATGACTTTTTTGTTTAACTCTAGTATTTTACAGCTGCATCCATACGTGGTGACACATACACCCATCAGTTGAGTCGCATCTCCATTTAGATTGGGTTTGCTGTTATGAAGATACAGCTTTATGCAACCAAAATTGCGACGGCTATATTATGACTTGAAAATTTCGTTGGTTTTCAGGGAATTCCAAAACACTCTTCCAAATATACTTCGTCAAACAAAACATTATAGTTGCGCAATTAATATTATTTAGAATTGTGATGAAACTTTTCTCTCAGTGCTAATAAAATATCGTTGCAAAAATTAGTTTTGTCATCTGCTCATAGAATTATTTCACAGTGAAAGTAATTGGAAAGAGACTCCGCATTTTAAATCACGTTTTTTAACATTTCTTAGGGTCAAATAAAATCTTCATTACAAGAGTAATTACATTATCTTTATCAAATTACAATATCTTCAACTAATTTTAAAGAAGCGATCTCCTTCAGAACGAGGTGGTATTTTACTTTTATATCAATATTATAGTATTTGCTGTAGGAACCGCGTTAAAACATCATCATAGAACGATTATTTAGTTTTAATTCTGTGGGTATTTTTCTATAAAACTGAGCTGAACCTACATGATCTCTCCTGCATTTGAGTGCTTCTGTACCCGAATGAGTACTTTAAACTGTAGAAAAAAAACGCTAAACAGCAGCAGTGCTACTCGGAACAGTGATAATCAGTTCTATTGCTTCATTAACTTCTGTAAATGCAACCAGCAGATTAATTTCCTACACATGAATTTCACAAGATTGTATGAGATTTAAAGGTATATAGAGTTCCTTGAGCCCTTTTTTAAATGTCTAAATAAAAAATTAGACCATATACATATTTTATTTGGAATATTCTGACGAAATGATTCAGCATACCCTTAATTATTTCGCAGCATAAAAACTGCAAGAATCCAGGTTTTGATAGTAAAGAGTGTCTTTTACCTGTTATTTTTGTTATAAATAATATCAAATAAGTAGCAGCAAGTGATGTATCTTAATTCTTTTGGGTTCTTCTCTTTAACTTATTGTCCATACCTACGTATCATTAAATCCCTCTATATTGTCATTCATGTACTCTTTCATTGTATCATTTAACTTTTTTCAGCAGTAAAACACATAATTTTCTGCAGTAGGTAGAAGTTTGTATAGCTCATAAATAAAGCTAAAAAGTTTAGAAAAAATTTGAGGGAATAAATTGGCTGTTGCAAGCACTAATCTTCACACAATCTTCGAAGGCCCTATTTAAAAACCTTACACTCAATAAATCTTCAATACTACTGCTCCCCATTGCTCTATATAGATAATAATAATAATTTATTTTTGTCCAGAGATATGTAGTACATGTATAAGACATGTCGAGATTCACAGAATAAAAGTTGCATAAGAATTTTTCATTTAAACAGTAATACATTACATTATAGTACATTAATATTACAATACATATTATTTCTTTTCCCATTAATATATAAAAAGAAGAAATGAAAATGTTGGAAATGTAAAACTTAAAATTAAATATATTAGTTACAGTTTAAGGAATCATCAATGCAATAAAAAATATGTGTTAAAATAAAACTCTTGGCTTTTTTCTCAAATAATGAAATGAAGATGCAAGACTTAATACAATGGGGAAGAACAATATACAAAATTTTACATTGATATTAGCATCCGTTATCAAATAGGTGTAAGTTATGTTGCTCAAGAAAATAGTCCTGCTTTAGCCTAGTATTGTAGGAATGGATAAAATCTTGGCTACAAAATAATTTCAAAAGTAGTTAATTGTTAATCAGAATTATAGCTTAATAACTAGTGATCCATTCACTAACACAGTTACTTGAAGGATTGGATGTATTTGTCGTTAATCCATTAAAAAACAGTAAAATGATAGCACACATTTTAATGCCATTTGGTACAATGCAGAGAATAAATATCTCCTTTCTGTGCACCTGATATGTGCAGCCCAATGTAAAGCTTGAAGGTCTGTGTATTTTAGACCACTTTCCTCTGCAAAATGCATGATAGAAATTCTTTCAGAATATATTTTAAACAAGTTGAGTCCCCTGCAGAAGATTTTCTCTACTCCACACTCAATATCTACCTCTTTTAAGGTACATAGTTGGCAAATGAGAGCAAAATAACCCTTTGATGTCTTTTGATACTGTTAATAAGAAAACACAAGTTGTGATGTTAATAGTTATGGTTGTGCATGATACACCTAGCAAATATTGAATATTTGCCAGTGATGTATATTGAATTAATATCATTGAATTCAATATAATCTTAGAATAATCTTAGCCTCTCAATATTTGCTTTTGGTCACCTTCTATAATTTTCTAATGTTTTGTCATGTTGAAGGTCCCCATTTTATGGTAAAAAACCATCCGTGTCCAAATCTATTTTCCATGTTTCAGTTGTGATCAGGATTGACTGGAGGATTGTTAGTCTTGCTGCCTCTATCGCTTTACTGAATATTTATTACACAAAAACCACCAGATTTTTCTCTCTTAATCATACATCCTATTCTAAAATACAAAAGTTGGATATGCTTGAAAATTCCCAGAAACTCCATCACCTCCACTGTTCCCATTCTCTTGCCGATGAATTCCTTTGCTCCTGAGAGTAACCTTGTTAACCTGCCTTTTCCCTTCATTACTTCTCCCCCCTCTGCATTCTGACCCAGTATGAATACAAATTGTTTTTTTACTTTGTAACCTTTTCTTCCCCCTCATTAAATTAGTATAAGCTGTTAAGTAGAAGTTTAAAGCACTCCGTAAGCCCTCTTTTGGCAAGCGGAACTTGCTCTCTGAGACAAATGGGAAACTCAGGATTACCAATTTCTGGGAAGTCCTAATGATCATTTCAGAGACAAAGCCTCCATCCTCAGGGGGTCTCCACAAAGAAAGTGATCTTCCTGAATCAAACTGAAATGATCATTGCGACTTCCCCAAATTGGTAATCTGTTTGTATCTGAGTGCAAGTTCCGCTTTCCGAAAGATGGCTTACGGAGTGTTTTAAACGTCTAATTCATTAAAAGCCACATTCCAACCTTCTTTTTCTTACATAAGCTGTTAACTTGATGTTTCTAAAGATAAATAAATATAAATAATTTGGGGACAGCATATCAATATTTATATTTTAATTTTTCTCTTGTTTTATCTAACTGTTAGGCTTTCTGACAGCAATCAACTGTTACAATGTAAAATGGGCAACCCGTGTCCAGGATGCCTTCACAGCAACTAAGATTTTGGCTTTGATTATCATAATTATTGCTGGATTTGTATCTCTAGCACTTGACAACCCAAATAACTTAGGAAATGTCAATGAAGGAGCAAATACGGATCCTGGTTATATTGCACTATCATTCTACTCTGGCCTCTTTTCATATGCTGGCTGGTAAGTAAATTTTTAGAAATTATTTTTGATATAATAATTAGTTCATCGTTTTCATTTGAACTTAAGCAAAATTATACAAACTTGGTATTTGATTAGATATATTTTGATTGTAGCATTATTTAAATTCGTAATTATAATGAAAATGTCACATTTTCTTTTCTTGGTACTAATTCTGCACTAAATACTTAAATGTTTTTCTGTGACTCAACAGCACAAACTATTTTGGATCTTCTTTTACAGCTAAATTAATTTCCATAGATTATCATTATTACTTAGAATAAATGTAAGGCGTTTGTTTAATGCAATTTTTTATGCAGATGATGCAGTTCAGCAATACTTGTTATTCCTTTGGGATCAGCTGCAGAACTTGATCCTGCAAAGTATTCAAACCTTTCCTTAATCCTTAATTATATAATTAATTAAGTAAAGTAAATTATATATAAGTATAGTATAGAGTATTAAATTATATCAAACATATCAACATGAGTCCAAATTTGAGTTTCCCTTGTAAGATTTTGAGGAAATTGAATAAAAAATGACTCAAGTATTTTAATTTTTGATATATCTTCATTTTCCTTTAGGAACTACTTGAACTTTGTCACAGAAGAATTAAAAGAGCCTTACAAGTGAGTAAAATGGTTGGTTTTTTAGTACTCTCAATCTACCTTACTTTCATAATTTTAGAAAACAACAAGGTTTCTGAATTTTTAAAAATCTTTCAAAAACTAAGAAAAGAACCTCACTACTGTAAATATTTCCATACCCCAAGTCAGCATGCTGAACTGTGTAGCTATCTTCATATAATGGTTACCCAAGTTAAGCTTACTCCTCTGTAAATAAGTTTCAATTTATGAAGGTATTTGTTCAAGCATGCAAATAAATTCTGTTCACTACATGTAAGTGGAATTGAGTTGATTCTTTGTATAATAAAGATTCCTGTCTTTGCTGTTTTTTATTAATCTGATAATAGTAAATAAAAGGAATAGAAATAGTTGGATTATTTTTCATATTGATTGTTATTCAATACATATAGGAACTACTGCATTAACTGAGACAGTAATTGTATCATGTATCTTATTTCAACAGAAATTTACCGAAAGCTATCTGGATCTCAATGCCGCTAGTGACGGTAATATATGTGTTAGCTAACTTGGCATACTTTGTTGTGCTCACCAAGGAAGAAATTCTTGCATCAGATGCTGTTGCAGTTGTAAGTGATGGCAGTCAAAGGCTATAAAATTTGAATCTTGTAAAAACTTCATCTCATCAAAATAAAGTTTTTTATCTTCATTTCAGACTTTTGGTGATAAACTTCTTGGTGTGATGTCATGGACCATGCCTTTCTTTGTGGCTTGTTCCACTTTTGGTGCCTTGAATGGGGCAATATTTGCCTCATCTAGATTATTCTTTGTTGGAGCTAGACAAGGTCATCTTCCAGCTGCTATTGCCCTTATAAATGTTGACAGTCTTACTCCCACACCATCATTGATATTTTTGGTAAGAAAAATAAATTTATTACAGATACATACAGACAGAATGTCTTCATTATATCTGTAATATGTTTTTCCCATTGTTTCTAATGTTTCTTTTACTGATACAATAGAATACTGAAACACTTCTATAGAGGCTTTTGAGATCCATTACCCTTCCCTTGCTTGAAAAAAGAAAAAAAAAGAGGTGAAAAGAAAATAATCGCAAACATTATAAAAATAAAACATGAAAAAATTGTTCCTGGCTTGGGAACAGAAATCTTTCAGAAAGACTGAGGTGCTGCTTATTGGTAACAGTCAACAGAATCTTATCCAACCAATTGAGATATTATTTACTGTACAGTTAATTGAAGAATTAAAACCAGTTTCACTTGCCACCACAGTTACCACAGTACCACCACATTTGTCTCTCTCTGGATAATCAAATAAGGCAATGCTAGTGCTGGCTGAATACAGACCTCAGTTAGTTATCAAGGGAGGTTGCCTCACCTATGCACATGAATTTTTAAAGTATATATTATTTGGAAAATTATATATTGATCCTTTTTAAAGTAGGTAATTGTCCTATCAAAAACTACCAAAAGTAATGAATTTCCAACTTACATTCAAATCAACTTACAACTGCGTAGTTGGAACAGAGCGTGGTCAGTATGTGACACCTATGTATATTTGGTTTTCTGATGCTATTCAAAATTTACTTTGACTACCTTTTTTCAATGCTTCTAATTATAAATTTTTAAGTAACTGAAATGTACTTCCAATTTCAGCAACATTAAACTTTAATGTAATTTCTTTTATATTCAGATGCTAGCTTCAGATTCAGTAGAGTAGATACTACCCATGTATTTCTAAAAAGAACAATAATCTTGCCATTTTTATTTTTCAGCCATTTATAGCTATATAATTTTCAGTATAAAAATTGGTTATCAACAGATTTATGCACCTCAACTAATAAATTAAAAATCTACTGAGACAACAGTCAATTCTGATAAATTGATCTTCAATTAATAGATGTTGCTGTTGCCAATGTTCCATATCTAGATATCTACTCTGCTGTGTGCCTTTCATAGTTGTACACTAATATTTTCTGTCAGTATTCATGTATCATTAGTTGATAATGTGAATATTGTTAATACATTTTCCCTGATTTTCATACAATATCTAATAGCCATACATAGTAGAATGTACATGTAGTATAGTACATATTAGAATGTAGTACATCTACTATGTGTTTTGAGAATATATCTTGTATAAATATTTTAGCTAGATTTAAACTTATTGTTAGATTTAATTTTCTTTTCGCTAATGATTTTAATCCTGTGTCAAGAAGCATAAGGATAAGTTTTTTTATATTTACTGTGGCAATTTTTTCCTAAATTTACTTTTTTCTGATAAATTTAAATCAAATATAATAATGTTATCTGGAAAAATATACCTTAATGAAACACCAATATTAATTGCTAACCCAGTAAATTAAAACATATTGTGTTCTTAAAATTTTATTTACCATTGTAAATTACAGCAGTCTTCATCTCACTCAAAGTAAAAGTTTGACTGATTTATATTTAATCATTGTATTATTTAGCATAAGCCATCTGAAAATTACTTTACGATTCTCATTTTTTCCTCATAGTGTATTGTCACCCTCGTTCTACTTATCATTGAAGATGTGTATGTCCTTATAAACTACCTTGCTTTTGTGGAAGCTCTCTTCACTCTGTTTTCAGTGACAGGATTGCTTTGGCTTCGCTTTAAGCGACCAAAAGCAGATCGACCAATCAAGGTAATTTACTCATGTAATTGCAATGTCTTAACGTTAAGAAACTTTTGACATCTCAAGAATTCATTCATTCATCAATTATTATTTACAGATATTTTGAGCTTCTTCATTTGTACTTTCAATTCATTTTCTCTTTATTTTACAGGTAAACATTTTACTACCTATCATCTTTTTCATAATTTGCGCATTTTTAGTTACTTTACCTTGTTATGTAAGTCCATGGGAAGTTGGTATTGGATTAAGCATTATTGCCTCTGGAATTCCTGTGTATCTCATTTGCATAAAATGGAAAAATAAACCATGCTGGATTACTCAAACATCTCGTAAGTGTTCTTAAAACAGTTGTTTTGAAGTAATTGCAGTTTAAGTATCAGTTTCCTAAATTGAATTTCCAATTAACTTTATTTTCTCATTGCAGGATTTATACATGACTTTTGTGCAAAGACTTTTATGTGTGTACTGGAAGAGGACAATGCTTCTTGAAAGTTAGAAAATCAAACTTCTTTTGTTAAAATTATTATCAAATGGCAGCAGCTTCAAGACATAATGGGCTCAGTTTACAGCATTGATTCAAATAAGAGCATCTCAATTATATTTCATTGAAATCCTTTGTGATAATTATGATTGTTTAGTTGCACCATGTGATAGAAAGTCACCCAAAAGTTATTCACAAGCAGTGGCTATTTAAATAGTTCTTTAATCAGCCCAAAAATGCAAAGAAGCATGTTTAAGGAATCAAACATCTTTCTAAGTGTCAATTAATGGTAATCTTTCCATTTTAATGGAAACATGGAAGAACTCAATATGAAAGGGAGTGATAGATAAGTCTGAGTGACTGAGTTTGCTCAAAATAATGTTTAAAGAGGTATTTATGGCAATTCATCAATACTCATCCCTAGTGTATTTCTTATGTAATGCATTTACATATTTAATGAGATTTATGTAGAAATTGAGTTGAACATTGCTTAATTTATTTTAAGTGCTGATTCATGTATGTTGGAATTTTGTTTTTCATGAATTCTTTAATAATTTTAATAATTAATTTGAATCTTACTGAATTCAAAAATTTTAAAAATCATTCTTCTCAAAAAGGCATTTTTTACACCATAGCATATATTCTTTTGGAACAACAGCTGCATTTACATAAAACCTTTCCTGGTTCTGTTTAAAAATCTCATGAGATGACCGAATTATCAGCAGTAGTAATGAACCAGTGATGGAAGAATTAGTTTAATGAACTTCCAATCAAGTTTTGGCATTCTATGTAGTGAAGAAGCGAAAGTGAATTTCTTCATGATCATGGCTAGCCATTTACTTAAATGTTTTATGACTGGGCCACTTTAATACACTTTGAGTTTTATCAAAGTAAAAAGGCTCTTTTTCTGGAATAATCATTGGTCAATGGTTCTGTGAGCAACCTTGAGATTTCTGAAACTATTTCTGAGATTTAGATGTTTATTGTTGCTGCATATATGAAATATATTTTTGTATATATGAATGACAAAACAGAAATCTCAATAAATTGTTAAACATGACTGAAAGATATTACTTTGGATTTCTATGAAGGAACCATCATCNTTTAAAATGATATACATGATGATGATTTAGCAGGGGATCCTGCTTTATCAGAGTCAGTGTGAATCCAATCCGTTTAAGGAAAAGTAATGCAAATTCATGAATCGGCCATCTCTCTCCGTATGACAGGAATATCAATTTTTAAATAAATGTGTGGTATAAAGTCATGGAGCATGCTCTCCATTTTTTTTAGATATGATCTTAATTTATTGGATAAGCTGGGGAAATTATATATAATATGATATTTAGAACAAATTGTATTGAAATGTAATGCCAGCATCACTAAATGAGAACCATTTGAACCCATGAGCAAAACACACCAACAGCAAGGTTGGGGCTGTATTCTAGATCTATCATAATAAATACAATGAATTAGAATTTTCACTGATGCAGAGAGAATCAGGGAGTGGGAGAAGAAAAGGTTGTCGTAAATGGTGATGGTGTTAGAGCAGGAGAGAGATTTCAAAATTTCCCACAGTTCTAGGGAATTCAGTGAATACCCCTTCTTTTGGAAGTGCAAATACTTCTTCATATTCCATCTGCACTGATAGCTGTTCTCAAGGAGGTGGTTTGCCATTTGGGAAGTTTCCAGGTGGTTTTTCCTAAAGGCTGGCTGTTGTCCTTTTCTCTTAATGAAGCACCTCCCTGTTTAGTCTCTGTAGACCCTGGGCAGTCATCACATGTCAACTGGAAGATGTCACTCCTCTTGGAAGGGTCCACCTTATCTTTACTATTCCTCAGCAGGTCACCGATTTTCATGGAGGGTCTGTAGGCTACCCTCAGGCTCTCCTTTGGGAAGTGCTGTGCTATCTGCATTACCTTCGTTCCCAGAAACCTGAGAGAGCAGCAGCAGGGGAGTTTTGATGTCCTTGCTTCCATAAATGCGTTCAAAGCACTTCTTCCTCCTATGTCTGGTGATGCATTGGTCAATTAATGTCCCAGGAAAGCAGTTGGATGTGGCAATTTGCTTGATGGTTATCTTCTCTTTCGAAAAATTCCTGGGGGATAGAGGTATCTCAAAGAGTCTGTGTATGAGGGAATGGAAGGGGGCTAACTTATGGGAGGGGTGGTGGCATGAACCAGCAGGGTTGGAATGGTTTGTATATGAGTGTTTTCTAAATATTGCGAACTCCTTACGATTTAAAAATGATTTAATTGCCTCTCTGTGCCATTTCAAGCGCAAATCGCGTCATCAACATACCTATGCCAATAAAACTGATTGGATTAAGGAAATGTTAACTGGGTCGACTGAATTTCTGATGCTGTGCTTAGGAGAAAAGGAAATAAATTTTCATAAGGTTTGGGAAGCGTCGGGGAAGGATTCATACTTGCCATCACACCGAAGGTTGGCATGGTGATTTCCGCACGCATTCTTAATAGGTCGCACCAATTTTTGGTCGACACAGGAGCGGCAATCACCGTGGTAAACAAACGGAAATTTCCTTTTGCGGAATTAAACATATTGCCTTACGACGGTCCAGTTAAGAGCGCCTCCGGCCACTTGCTGCGAGTTGTCGGTTAAAGCAGCATCCCCTTGGTGATCGACGATACTATATATCCACAGGATGCGCTCATTATAGATTTAGGCGAGAATCATTACGATGGAGTTATAGGATTAGACCTTATCATTCGATCGCGGCACAATGAAGGTACGATCGACATATCATTCAATTAGAGTCAAGCGCTAGAGACGAAATGGATTTGATTTCGCTTGAGGATAATAATAAAAGTTTGGAATTATCGCCTGGGATATATTACGAAATCGAACCCATTCTTTGTGGAGTGCCGAGAATTTGCAGCCTTAGACAGAGGGAAAACCGGAGAATACTTCGAAGGGGAGGTTAGGAGAGATTTTAAGCAGCCAGTGAGGAATAAGTTAGATAATGAAAGCACTGGAGATGTGTTGAAGCCTTTACCGATTGTCCTAAACCCCGAATATGTAAAGGAAGATGCGATTATCGTTAGAGATCTACCCGAGGCCGATGTCATGCCAACAATGTTGGATAGGGGAAACTCAGGCGTCACTCCATTCTCTCTAAAGGATAATTCGCAACCTCAGGCGGATGTTTCTCCAAGTTTCCCGAAAAATGAGTGTACTGCAGAGGTCTTGAGGACTATTTAGATCTCCCTACAACCAGAAGCCCCAAGGAGCGAAAGGGATATGCCAGTCAATAGAGAGACAGGGGAAAATTATGTATTGGAACAAGTTTCTTTGGATACAGGATCCGCGGAAATTACTCCGAATGATATACGAGAGATATTGTACACTCCCAGGTCGACAGAATCGCGGAGAAAGAAATGGCGAGAGCTTTCGAAGGATCAGAGGGGGAGAATGGGAAAGGTATTAAGAAGGCAGTAGAAATTGGCGAGTAGGTGAAGATACCTCCTTTCTCAATGATTCGGAGGGTAAGAATGAGGACCTCGCGAGAGAAGCTTTCGTCTTGGGAGAAGAGCAGGAGATTGTAGTTATGCTCATTTTAGAGAAAATTTCGGACAGCGGTACGATCCCCGTACTGTTCGCGAATTTTGGGGAAAGCGTGCGAACGATACGGAAGGGTACACGAACGGAAGTCGAACGTATCGATGGAAGAGATAGCCCGCCTAGAATTAGTTTAATCGAAGGCGATACCTTGAGAGGCGATAGAATCCCTGAAAAAACGCGTTGTGGAATCCGCTGATGTGTTCGCTATTGCTAATCTGTCACTCGGACACACGGAATGGGTGAAACATGAGATCGATGACGGTGAAGCAGCACCCATTAAGAAGCGGCCTTACCGCGTCCCTCGTTCGCTACGGCCGATCTTGGAGGAAGCAATGTCAGGAATGTTGGAGCAGGGAGTATTGCCATCCTCGAGCCCATGGTCCGCACCAATAATTCCTGTCGAGAAGAAGACGCCGGAAGGAGAGCCTCCTACCTATCGCCCCTGCATCGATTATCGGGCGTTAAATCAGGTCACCAAGAAAGAGGTCTTCCCCATCCCAAACATGGATGAGACATTCGATCAGTTGGGCGGCGCCTGTTTCTTTTCGACTGTCGACCTGTGTAGTGGGTATTGGCAGGTGGAGGTGGAGGAACGAAGCCGAGAGTATACTGCGTTTAGCACACCGACAGGACACTACGAATGCAATAGAATGAGTTTCGGATTTGCTAACGCCCCTTCGACCTTCATGCACCTAATGAATAAGGTTCTTAGCGGATTAATCGATAATGGTAGCGTCTGCTATTTAGACGATATTTTAGTATACAGCTGAACATAGGGAGAGCATATCTTGTCACTCCGCGAGGCATTTGAGAGGCTGGGGTCAACGAGTTTGAAACTCAAACCGGCGAAATGCAAATTCTTCCTGCCGCAAGTGAGATTTTTAGGGCATTTAATCTCAGCAGATGGCATTCGGCCGGACGAAGAGAAAGTTCGGACGATCAAAAATTTTCCCATTCCTACAAACATTCGTAGTGTGCAGTCGTTCCTAGGACTTGTAGGGTACTACAGGAAGTTCATCCAGAATTTTAGCGGTATTTCGGCCCCACTAACCAAATTAACGAGCAAAAAGGTGGATTATCTATGGACGCCCGTTGCTACTAACTACGGACGCATCCCCGTGCACAGTGGGAGGAATTATTTCGCAAGAGTTTGATGGCGGAGAATACCCAGTCGCCTTTGAAAGTCGCCAACTCCAACCTCCAGAGAAATCTTACTCGGCAACGGAACTGGAATGCTTGGCTGTAGTGGCGATGGTCAAGAAGTTCAGGATTTATCTCCTAGGAAAACATTTCCTCCTGAAAACTGACCATAAACCTCTCCGTTGGTTGTTAACTCTCAAGGAGCCGAAGCCAAGACTTGCCCTTTTGGTTAAGGAGTTGACGGAATTCTCTTTTGACATCCAGTATTGCCCTGGCAAGAAGATTCCACACTCCGACGCGCTCTACCGTGCCCATCAGGCGATTAACTTGCTGCAGACGGGCGAAGGAGGCGAGGCGATCGAATACGAACCGTGTTGCGATGTATCGCGTATCCTTAGGGAACAATTCTGCTGTCCCGATATCTTGCCTCTCCACGGTCTGGCAAAGAGGAACGATCTCAGTTTATTTTACGACGAACGAGGAATCCTATACAAGATTTGTCCTGGTGTACCGGAAACTAGAGCCACCATCTGCGCCCCAAGGGCCATGAGAGGCGCTATAATAACGAGGTGCCATGAAAACCTACTGGCTGGTCACTTAGATTTCGACAAAACCTTGGACCTCGTTCGGCGTCATTTTAACTGGGAAGGATGCTACGGGAGCAACTCGGAGTTATATCAAAAATTGCTTGGCCTGTAAGAGGTGCAAGGCAGGAGCTTCCAAAGGTGCCCATTCAACCAGTGACAGAGGCGACCTACCCTCTGGAAAAATTAGCGCTCGATATCGTGGGTCCATTACCACGAACGGAACGAGGAAATAGATACATCTTGACGTGTCAAGACTATTTTACTAGATACCCAGAGGCCTTCGAGATCCCTGATCAGTCCGCCTTAACCATTGCTCGTGTATTTGTGGAAAAAAATTATTTGTCGTCATGGCGTTCCCAAATACCTCCTGACGGATAGGGGAATTTTACATCTAGTTTAATGCAAGAAATTTGCAGAATTTTAATATTCGCTCGATCTTCACCTCGCCATATAACCCGGCTGCTAACGGACGCTTGGAGGGGACGCACTAGTCATTCGCCGCTGTCATGTCACACTATTCATAGGACCACACAGATTGGGATGATCAGTTGAATTCATTATTCGCCTTTCGGAATACAAAACACAGGCTTCACTTCTGCATATGTAAAGCATGGACGCGAACTGGCGATTGCATGGGGCATGATGCTATCTCCAGAACAGCTATCGTATGCCGAAGAACCCTCTTATGACATGGAGCTGCAGCAACGACTAAGATTAGCGTATAAGCAGGCGGAGGAGTATAACTGACAGAATCAGGAGTCAGAGCATCAAAGGCACAAATAAGGGTTGGCCGTGTCTACGATTTTCGAGGGTCAGCTAGGGCTGTTACGAAACATGGGTCTCTCCCGAGGACAATCAAAGTTCACGAGACGTTGGATCGGCCCATATAGGATAGTGTGAGTAAGGAGTGCTGTCTCCTTTGATAAACATTCAAAATGGCAGGAGAATTACGGCCCACTTTCGGAGCCTCTAACCCCTGTACCTGATTCGGTTTCAGAGGGTATTTCGATCGCGTCAGCCCCACCAAGACCGCGTTCCTCTCATGACCAATCTACCCCGTGACTGATGAAACCCCACTCTCACCGTGTTCAAGCATCCCTTACCCTGAGGACGCCGCACCACAGAATGAGATAACTAAGGACGCTCCAGTGTTGCCGGCCCCGTCCCCGCCCCAGGACGGAGATATTAACTTCTCCAGAAATGTCACTGTCCGTCAGTTCCACACTTCGGCGGAGAGCCCAGAATTCGAAGACCCGATTAATGAACAAAATGATGGATATCTTTGGGAGTCCACTTCATGATTTGGAGTGGGACTACTTTAGGCCAAGTCTGTATGAGCCCAGCCAGCCCCTTTGTCCCATCGCGGCTTCCATCATTATTGATGATCCCCACCTCATTCCCTAGGTAAAATAGGACTCGAAGTTTTCTCTGTTCCTATAGCGGCGGAGAACCAGACTTTCCCATGATTCTCCCATACCCCCAACGCGGTGCCCCCTATGGATTTTACCTTCGACAAGGTAGTGCTTTGAACAGTGCGATAGACACAGACACTGAAGGACAAAATAATCCACTACCGGGAATGGCGGCAGATATTCCTACTTCCAGTCAAGTAACCGAGTTCGCGACATTCCCTGGAGATATCGGTGCCCGATGGAAGCACATCAGTCTTGATAGGAGGAGACACAAACACGTTCGCCGCCGGCTTAATATGCTTAAGAAGCGGGCCGGTTCTTGGGATTAGCAGACCAAGGACACTGTTACATCTTGGGAAGTAGGAAACACTTCCTACTTCACTCCTTCCATTCCAGCTCCAATGGGATATCTCCTGCCGAGGCATCTCCTTCCCTTGTTGCTGTTACTGTTTGGCTCTCAAATAGCCATAGGATTGGTTTTCCAGCCCAAAGGGCAGCTTCTGGTCGTGTCAGACGAATGAGTTTTGACTCTAGAGCTCCATGCTGTCCACCTTTCTGCTGCTTTCAAGGAAGTGGAGGCCCAGTATGAGTCTTTCCGACAGTTGAGCATTAGTATCGTTCATGGCGAAAGCACTGGTCACCTCATCACCGTGCAACATTTGGCGTACACCTACACCCAGGATTTGCACCACCGGGTAAAGAGTTTGGCCAGAGAATTAAGTTCCCTTCTTGACTCCCCTCAATGACGAGCATGCAGAGGCCTTTTTAACGCCATAGGTATAGGACTGCATTACCTCAGGGGTGTCGCCAAGGACAAACAGCTGGCAAAACTACAGCAGCTAGTGATCACGTTCGCTGAGGTGACAGATGAAGGAAGGTGTCGTAATGTTAAAATTACGACGAAACCTCCGGCATATAGAATTAACACGAAACCCCCGGCTGCAATCACAGGGCGGCCAGAGGATGCTTGGCGCGAAGGGTTTGGGAAGCGTCGGGGAGATATGCGACGCAAGAATGCGACACCTGGAACAATGCACTCCCACGCCTTTGTTCGTGAATGGAGTTGCTTCTTGCACGCAGCTGCACCGACGCTTACCTATTTCCAGGAATCTCCACCCCCGAATCCTTCTGGAAGTTTCCACGCCAAATCCCTTTGACCAAGGGCAGTATATAAGGCCGTCAATTTTGGGGCAAAGGAGAGCTCTTCTCGCTTGCTGACCGCGTCACTCTGTAGACTTCGGCAAGCGTAGAAGCCCCGGCTGACCGTGTCACATTGTAGACTTCGGCCGGGATACCCCCGCTCGCGGACCGCATCCCTCGGTCAGCTCCCGCGAGTAAAGAAGCTGCTGACCGTGTCACTAGGTCGACTTCGGCAGCTTCACCCTCCACCGGTCCCGCATCGTCCCTCGGCCTCAGCCCGACCCGCCCAGACTCGCGAAGGAGTCGCCGCCGCGCCCAAACCGGGACGTCACGAGATCGGGTCACTGACGCTAGGAACTTTAGGTAAATATACACGATTATCTTCAGTATTGAACCCTTGACTTTCATTTTATCCCTCCCCCTGTCGTCGCGGCTGAGACAAAGGCAAGCAAGGGTCGCCATCTTCAACCGCACCGCCGAATCTATTCATTGGCATGACGAGTTGCTCTCCAAAACATCCATGGCTCTGTGGAAGGATCTACAACATCTGATCAACGACTCCAGTGATACCTTAGATAAGAGGATCATCACCTGCGGGCAGTAGAAGTATTAGTAGTTCAGGTTAGTTTCATTGCAATCTCGCACCATATAAATGAGCTGCAGCGGGGCATTCACCTCCTTACGTTTGTAATAACCAGGATGTGAGTGCCTTGCACCTTCCTTTCCCCACCTCATTTCCCTTTACTTCGTACCGCGAGCGACGGAGGACAGCGTTGGATGCATTCTATGTCCGTAGACTTGAACTTTGTACGGTCCGACCATTTACGCGTGCCCGGTCATCGTCCTCAGACCGATCCCTTTTGGAGCCACGTTTCTTCCCTTTTCTTCCTGCTATCCACGCGTAAATAGCTCTGTTTTCGGCCTAGATATGTGTCCCCATTTGCGTCATAGTGGCTCTATTTTCCCCCTTTTTAGGATGAAGCAACCCTAATCTTTGGACGCTTCTGTTGCCACGGACATAGAAAATTCTGGAAATATTCTTCCCCAAACCCGAGTCCGAACCTCACCCCCTTGCAATGCTTGGTTAATATAGAGTTCCCTTCCTCCCTTCCCAGTGAAAAGCTAGGCCCAATAACCAAGCATATATATACGAGTGTATTCCAAAATTTCGGGGGCTAGTTCTTCGGGGGCTGTTCTTCTTGTTGCGTTCTTCTTCCTGTGTTCATCATCTGCTTCGAGCTCCCTTCTTCTGGCACTCTTCTCCCGGCTCGCGTCTCGTCCTCCCCACGCTCTCCGTCACTCGCCGAATCAACGCTACCCGTCTTCGCTACCTGTCCCCGCCTTGCGCACTCACATCGCAAGGATTCTATATAAAGGTAAATAAAAACCCTTTTTGTTCTATATTGGAAAAAGGACATTACTTATTATTCTACTTCCCGACAACCAAAGGCAAGAACCCGTACTTGTAGCAACTGCTCTCTCTCTCTCCATCTGAGGGGCGGCACTACGGGGCATTCACCTCCTTACGTTTACAACCACTCTGGCACGATTAGGAAGGCTGACTCCCGACCTGCTCTTACCAGCCGAACTCGCCGACGTCCTCTCCGACGCTCACTCACAACTGGACCTGGGTATCGACTTTGCGCAGCTTAGAGATGGCGATCCAATCAGTGTCTACACAATCGCGGATGTCCATCTGCTGGCCCAGGCCGAGGAGCTGTCCATCATCATAGTGCTGCGTCTGATCCAGAAGAATAACACCTTCCAACTTTTAAGGCCATACCATTGCCATCCTTATTACCAGGGAACCAACACGCCGTTCTAATCTAGCCAGATACACCATATCTCGCTGCATCACAAGACAAGAGCCGTTTTGCCCTCTTACCAGCTTAAGAGTTATAAGGATAGCTGCATCAACGCCAACTCTCACGTCTGCAACCCCACCTTCCCTATCCCTACAGAGGATTCCACGTTGTATAGTGTAGCCGTCTTCCGCCTAAGACGACACCAGCCTAATAAGGAGGAACTGCGAGCTTCACCTTGACCAAATTCCTTACAATGTGTATTTTAAGGGAGAGAAGCCAAGACAGTGGCTTTTAGTTTAAGTGGGGACGTAGGATTAAACGTGACATGCCCTGGTAATGTTTCCCATGTAAATATCAACGGCAATGGGTGGATGTATCTGTCACCGGGGTGATCATTAAGCGACGGGTCATCACATTTGCCAGGGACGCCATCCTACTACACTACTCGTTTGCTGAGAGACATCAGCGAGGTCTTGGATCCGATCCCAGCAACCTGAACGCCTCCGATCCTGCGTTTGGAAACGAGTTCCTAGGCTCGGCAAACCTAACAGAGCTGCTAGCATCGATTGAACACCTAAATACCCTCCATGTCCCTGGCCGAGGCTATCCGGCATACATAGCTTCTCGCTCCGCTAGAGTCACAGGTGAGAAAGGTGAGGTACGCCGAGATACCCGTACTTGCTCTCCTGAGCCTGGGATCCATCATCACGATACTGTTTGCAAGAAGCAGCCCTCAACACCTGCAGGAGATTCCATAACGGCAGCAACCCCCGCCGTAAACATCATTAGTGTCTCTCAGCCTGAGAATTAAGCTACCAGCCACCTAGCACTCAGAGACGCTCTTCCCTGTGTTCAACCAGTTTTAGTGTTGGACAGGTGTAGTGCAGAATTAGAAGGTATTATTTTAAATGGTGCTAGTGTGAGTAGTAATACTGTTAAATTTTTAGGATGATTAATTATAAGCAAGTTTCTTTTCCTCTTTATTGTGTAGTACCAGTGCTTAAGTGAATCGTGTAAGACCTGATTACAAACTGAGACATAGTGAGAACCACAGGTCGTCATCAAGTGCCTGCGTGTTTTTTCTTTAAATTTCTGGTGTGATTTATTCTTGAGTGTTTTGTTTTGTCTGTCTCATCTGGTTTTATGTTATTTTTGCTTCTGGTTGTACCAAGGTGACTCGATCTCGTCACACCCCGGATCTTAACTGCCGATGGGGTTATGTCGTAATGTTACAATTACGAAGAAACATCCGGCATACGGAACTTAACCGAAACCCCCGGCTGCAAGCACGGGGGCGGTCAGAGGATGCATGGCGCGAAGGGTTTGGGAAGCGTCGGGGAAGAATGCGAGGCAAGGATGCGACGCATGGAACAATAAACAATTCCCACGCCTATGTCATGAATGGGGTTGCTTCCTGCACGCAGCTGCACCGACGCTTACCCATTTCTAACCCGGTGGACTTCGACAAGTGAAGAAACCCCGGCTGACCAAGTCACTCTGTAGATTTCGGCCGGGATTCCACCACTCGCGGACAGCGTCACTAGGTCGACTTCCGCGAGTAGAGAAGCTGCTGACCGCGTCACTAGGTCGACTTCGGCAGCTTCACCCTCCACCGGCCTCGCATTGCCCATGCAGCCTCAACCCGACTCGTGATGGAGTCGCCGCTTCGCCCGAACCTGGGCGTCACGAGATCGGGTCACCGACCCTAGGAACGTTTAGGTAAATAAAACCGAATACCTCTTGTTGTTGAACCCGTATCTTTCATTTCATCCCTAACGTCACCACCACGACGACGCTATAGCGAAAGCAAATGTTCTTAAGCTGAATATCTATGCTACTGACAAAAACGTGGCCAGATGGAGATTTTTTTCTTAAAAACATATCTCAGCAGATTTCGTTAGTTGTAATTCAATCCCATGAAGTATACATAACATCAGGTGTTCTGCAGGGAAATGTTCTACTGCCAATTTTGTTTCTCATTTACCTAACAACCTGGTAAAGAGCAAGGTTAGATTATTAATATTCTCATATACAGATAGATTGTGTCAGAAGATACCTAGTACCAGAAGATACCAGAAGTACCCTACAGAGCAACCCATTATATCAAGTTGGTGTAGAAATTGATGCTTTGATTTTAATTTAAAGAAAAGTGTTGATGTGCCTTTCGCATGCTCTACCAATCTCATTAGCAAAGAATCCACAATCTTAGGATTTCCATTAGAGTTTATGCGTCATAAGAAATCGCAGCCGGAACTTTGGTCCGCGGAGATTTGGTCCTCTAGGATTTGGTCCGCTACGTTTTTGGTCCCACGACAGCGGACCAAATCTCCGCGGACCAAAATTCCGGGTGCCATAAGAAATACCTAGGAGTTACACCCAGCAGTCTCAGTCAGTCATAAACCTTGGAAGACATGCTGAAAACTTTTAACATCTTCTTATGACAGTCGCTGGAATGCTTTCGCAGTCCTAATGGTATCAGAAATTTTAATTAGTATTTAGGTAGTAGAGAAAAAATGTTCCCTTCTACTTTCAGACTTAAGCCGGATAAATTGAAATATCAAATCACATTAAAGAAGGTCAGTTCATTTTCTATATTTGATTAAATTAATACTAAAATTTAGCCATTTCAAATACGAACGATTAATATCGTTACGATACTGTAAACAGTATCTAGAAAATAAACAACGGTAAGTTTTTTATTCACTCATAAATACGTACATAAATATTTTCTCTTAAAAGCCTATACTGAGTATTAGATTTCATAAATCTCGCAATATTATAGAATTATTTAAGAATTAAATTAATCGCAGTAGTAGTTCCAACCTTCCCCTCCTCCTACTTCGCCACCCCTATCCTGTTGTCTTAGCATAAAAAGGTTTGCAGGCCGATAATTCGTCCTCTCTTCTGTTAACTGTCGAAGGTTACGTTTCAACGCTGTTCGAAGGTCCGCACCTCGCCGTAAGAAGGACGTCTATATTGAAGAATCTATCGCAGAAAGTTGGTCACCTCTTTTCGTAAGTCTTATTAAAGGTTCTAGCGTTAAAAGTTTTAAGTGTTCCTTGATGATTTAGGCCGTGGAGTGCTGTAATTTATTTTAACAGTGGTTCATCAGTTCGGAATATCTTCACGGGAATTTGTTAATGTAAGGTACAGGAGTTAACCGCGTGGTGTTCATAACAACTAAACTGAAATTTCCTTTAGCTGCACAATCTCATCGCAGAGATTTTAAAGTTTTACCTTCATCGCTATTTTGTTACTCAAACGTAACAGTTTTACATTAAAGTTCTTTTTAAAAAGGTTACTAGAGATATTAAAATTGTTTCACTTTGATTGCGAAGTTCCTAACTTGTCTGTTTTTAGATTTGATGCATTTGTTCCGTATGACGCCTTCGAGAATGAGCTGTTCTGTTTAATTGAGCATAAGTCAACCAGCTGATCCTTAGCGGGAGATTCAGATTTAAGCTTACTAGAGAGCTTTTAGTAGAGGTTTTAGATTTCTCGTATTTTCCTGATTCGGAAAATTATTACATTCGCATTTCAGTATTAAGGTTTTAGTTTTTCTCAGATATCTTCTATTTTGATGCATCGACGTTTGATAATAAGAGTTTGATTTCCCAGCGATCTTACAGCGATTCATACAGCCTGTTGTCTAACTTATTGTCGATGAATTTAAATTCAATTTAGAATTAAATATATATGTAGTTAGCATTTGACCATCGGGCTTTCGGGATAGTTAATCATTACACTCGAACTGCATTGAAATAGCTCTTCTTTTACTCGGTCGTGTATTCTCTTCGGTTCAATGTTGTACATATTTAATATATGTTGGTTCCGTAAGCCTATCCTGAAAGTAAGCCAGAGCCGCGCTGTCCTATGGGTACCCGGAGTGCATCACATCCCGGCGGAGGCAGCTAAATGGCGGCAACAGTAGCGTAGCCAACCATTATTATTACAGTAACAACTTTGCTTTCTGTGTGACATACAAGACTTATTTTGAAAAGATTATGTGAAAATATAATTCACAAACAGAAGACAGAATTAAGAATTAATGAAGACGGGAAAGGAATGTGTAGTGGATTTTATCGAAGTTATTTATGTTGCAACACAATCTTTATTAGAAACATTTGTTTGCTAAAAATAGATTTCATAAAAATCATATTTTAAGTTATTTGCATCGTTGATAGTGTTACTCGAAAGTAATGTGAACTTTTAACAATTTACTATTTCATATGCTCTTACTATGTCAGCATACGGAAAATGCATAATTAATTGTTATAGATATTTTGTGACCAATGTAAGCTGGGAAATTGTCGTTAACTCTTTCCCTCCTAAAATTTAAAACGGACAGATTCCGTCTTTCTCATAACTCGCCCAAAACCGCCCGGGCGTCAATGTAGTAGGGAACTGGGCATTTAAATTTCGTGGAAAGTTCAGTGAAAAACAAACTTCACTTTCGTGAAGTGGAAAACAACCTTGGGCATTAAACTCATTGTCAGATTCGCAGATAGCGACCTCGTGAGTCAAAGGTATGGGGATAGATGAATTGGATTTCCTTGGCTCCACAGATATATACTACAGTAGTAGTGCTTGACTCCTTCGCTCTTTAACTTTGTGATAGCCGGTTTAATCAATTAGTCCCCGGATATTGCGAGCTCGTAGACTTCGCAATTTTGCAATGAAAAGGCGGGAGGTGATTCCGTAATCAGAGCTTACTTGAGACATTCGCTAACGTAAGGGTGGAATACATCCAAGGAATGGCCGAATTGGTGGCTTTTTGCTTGATTAGGCGTTTCAGCGACGCGATGACTGCTACGTGAGCTCAAGATGGCGTAACTTGATTTTTAATAATGGTTAACCGATATTTAACTCGGAAAAAAGGTGAAAAATGAACTGTTATATCAAATTTAGGAACTCGTTCTTTACGCGAAAGAATTTTTCAATGTTAACGTTGAATAGGTTCGTAATTTGATCTTCAAACGCAGAAGCCTCCGTTGAATGTTGCGCCGTGCAGCGGTTACGCTGCATACGTATTTTGAAACTTAGAAGACTGTAACGCCATAGTTTTTACATCGAGAGATTTACCTTCTTAAAGGTATTTATTGGCATACTAGAGATGACTTTTTCATCTATATTCTATATGCGAATTTTCATTGTTCAGGCTAATTTACTGATGTTGAATTTTCTGACTAAGCCTAGACTCGTAAGATTTTGATGAATCTTTAATTTTTGTTACTTCTGTCAGTAAAATGTCAAAATACGAGGTACAAGAACCCTAAACAAATCTGTTTAAGTCCATTGGCAGAAAATGAGATTATGTAGTGTCATTTTGATTGCATTGGATGAAATCGAAATTATTCTAAATTAATGTTGGAATTGATTTAGTCATTTTGGCAAATCTTTTATTCAAAACACATGATAAACTTATTGGTGAAAAGTTGAAGCATTTTTTTCTAGAAGCTTTCAAACTTTTTTCCATTATTTTAGAAAACAGCAGTTCAAATGCTACAAAATTTTCAAAACCTGTGATAGCATATCTTGTAACATTAAAAATTGATTATTCAGTACATTTTTCACTCACCTTGTTCATGTAGAAAGTTCAGGAAGGACCTTTTGTAGATCTCCACTTCCAGATAAAATTTTTCATTCAATTGAAAAATGTAATTTTCATAAGGCTATTTTTGCAGAATATTGTAATGTAGAATTTCCAATGGGTAATTTTTAATGACTCAAACTTCTACTGCAGGTTTAATTCAGTAACATGTACTCGGCTGGATTACATATGGAAGCACAGAGGAATTGCAGCAAAGACACCAGGAGCAGATTTTTGGGCTTTATTGTAAATAATTTGAAGTGTACATTTTATTACAGTGATCAATAAAGAAATGTCAGAAAGGACTTTTCAGGTTTCATTTTGAATGCGTCCAACTTCTCACCCACCAAAATTTTTGGTACCGTAGGGGATGTCAAACCTGGGCCTATCTCGGAGCTCAAAAATTCAATTGTTTTTCCTGCTGCTGTGGCAGCTGCCATCTTTATTTTCTGTACTTGTATTCTCAGTGATTTGTGCCTTTTTAATGGCTATGTTCAGAATAATTCAAAGTAAAAATTATTCTGAGCAGAGCCATTGAAAAGTCATATCACTGAGAATACAGGTACAGAAAAATTATCTGAAAAAATAAATGTATGAAAAATGAGAAAAACAGTTTTATTTTATAACTAACTGAAANATTCATGGAATTGATTCCTTAAAGCAGCACCAATTTAGGTGTAATGTGGAAAGGAGCATTAAAGGTTTAACGAATGCCTTAGAAAGGATATAGAAATCAAGATTCCAGAGCAATTTCAAGCAGCAGAAGTACGATGGAGAAAGATAAGGATAACGAGCTGGATAAAGTACAAGTTACTCGAATTTCAGAATTCACTCATTTCCCTAAAAAATTGAAATGAATTGCCTACAACTGAGCCATGAAATATATATTTCACATTATCACATGCATAAATTATAATTGATCATTGACATCGACAATTAATTCAAATAATCGATCTCTTTTGAAAATTGATGCACAAATCTGCTCGAATAACAAGTAATTTTAGACTGTATGGAAAAACTTATTTTTGAATCTTCCAGGATCGACGATCTTCAGTGGGAATGAGATCAGAATTGCACACAAGTAACCACTAAATGTACGTAAATTATCAACACGAAATACAAAATCCTTAGTTCATTTAAGTAATCTTATGACCAATACGCCATTGGGTTAACTGGCACATCTCCATTCCGCCAAATGCTCTAGCTCAGCACTCATAGGAAGGATACTTGGTAGGCATGATCAACATAGATCACGTACAATAACACACACTACTCACAAATGATTAATTGGGATCTGATGGTATAAAAATTGAATTCCGTGATGCCAGGTCGAAGTATTTGTTTTTCCATCCAAATTGAGCCACTTTACCGCGCAGGCAGAGAAACCTGCAGGATGAAGTCAGAACTCCCTCGGGGCTTCCTCGCGGTTGAAGGAAGGAGAGATAAGATCCACCCCCAAAGAGATAATAAACAAAATAAATGGCAATAAAGGTTAGCAGCGAAACTTTCTAGGTAATTTTATTCCTTCGTAGTGAAAGACTTAAATACTAGAAATTCATCTTTAATATATCTATTGCAATGAATAAATCGTTTAACAGGCGGATAAATAGCGGAAGCGAGCACCCCCCCCCCTTTTTGATGATTTTGCTGTATACAATTTATTCCCCACACGACGATGAGTTCCTATGATAATTTTATATCTATTGAATTTTTCATCAAGTATGGCATTTTTATAATTGCCAGAAAAGAATCTAGTAACTAAGAGCGAAGAGGGTTGAAATGAATTGTCGTCCTCTGTCTGCAGTAATGCGATGAGACACTCCAAAGCGAGATATCTAGCCATACATGAAAGTACGAGCGATAGATCTAAATCTAATAAATCTAATCCATGAAATTCACTACGCGCGCCATAATTTGTTTGAATTTGCAATATCTGAAAATTTTCATTCTGAAAGAGTTCATCAAATTGTTTTCTTACTACATCAATCAAACTTTAACAAAGAAAACTGCATTGAAATTGCCAAGAAGTTCTTTTATCTAATAAAAATAAAGAGAATATTATGCTCCAAAGCACAAAGAAATACTGCAGTTTCCAAAGCAAATGTGAAATTCAGAAAAGATTTTTTAAAGCCATAAAACAAATCATGACCACAAATCCTTGTCTAGATCAAAATGGTTCATGATTCTTGGTAAATATTGATTGCAGTAAATAATCAAAAGAACTTAGCTTCCTTTCATTCAAAACTAAAATTGAAATCTAATAAAATTCTGTCTAGAATTCATTCTTATTTAATATTCTTTGACTATTGGCAGAGTTAACTGAATTGGTGATTATTGACAGGAAATAACTCTTAAAATCTCTAGGTTACCCCTGAATTATATCCATAATAATACCACACTAAAAATCTGAATATTTCTTGACATTTGAAATCTTTTTCCCTACTATTCAGTTATGACCATCTACTCAATTGAAATTGGCCTTCAAATGAAAGTTATTGAAGCTGCAGCGTTATTGTGTATCAAGCATATGATGTGGTTTGTGCAATCAGAATGTAATATTACTAAATACTTAAAACCCGGAATAGAATGATTTGATGGATTCAANTGAGATAACGTGTCTCAAACTTGCTAAAAATCGATGTCTAACTGTAGAAGGCTGCGGTAGGGGGTCAAACAAATGACTATATCTCAGCAAATATTTCATCGATGGATGTAAAACTTGGGAAATGTTCATAGAAAATATGAAGTTATGTTCACACAAAATTTCATTGAAATCGATGATGGTCAAGCGGGGACCGTTGGTCCACTTGACATGGAATGGCCCTACACCTAGAGCGCAACCCGAGGTAGTACTTAAAAAATCCTTGTTTGCCGAACATTGAAAGCTCGTTCGCCTCGCCATAACTCAGTATCCTCTAAACAGGATGCTGAGTCGCAATCAATAACCCTAACTTCAATTTTATTGAAAATTTTGGTTTGAGCACGATACCATTTTGAGGGAGATAAAAATGAATAATAGACTACAGATGTGGCTGTGAGGGGAGTCCAAACTTTGACAAGATTTATTTTAGTTACAATACTCGTTACTGCTGTACAAAAATACTAAATTTTAGATGAAATGGTTTCTTTCGGCATGTTAAATTGCTTTATTCCTAACACAATAATCCGCATATACATGTTAATAGCAACCTTTTTTAAGCGAATTAAGTTTTATATACTCTTAAGAGTGCTTATTTACAATTTTTATAACATTATTTCCAGCCGCTTTTTACAATTTTGCAGTACGTCTCATTGATTTTTCTTCCTTTTTTTTGGTTCCATCATGACGAATTTAGCAACGAATGCTCTGATCGCAGTTAGTGGTGAGACTGTTATATCCACTTCCCATCGGACATCCTGAAACCTTCATGCTTCCATCCTTGAAGCACAAGAAAAAGAAGTGACAATTTCCTGGATATGGATAGCGAGAGTGATCACCGTAAGGATATAATCCATTGGATGGACATCTGAACTGGGCCGCTTCATCAGGAGTCGCAGATCCTATTAAAATTTAATTCCTAAATTCTTCCCTAATAAAATAGGATAAGAAACTTTGTGCAACCGCATCAGGAAATTTCAATTTCAAACAGGAAAATGAAAGAAGGCTGCCAAACCTATATTAAACAAAACAACTGAAACCCTCTGCACTTCGCCCTGAAGATGGCTGCAGAGGCAGTGGCCGAAACGTCGGACGTATTTGTTCAATTAACCCAGTTGGAAACCCGAGAAATATTCCTGCATCATATACACCGGGAAAACACTAAATCTTTTATAAAGCATGTAGTTCAAGGAAATAAGAAAATGGAATCTAGGATTTCTTCCTAAGTCAAAAACACTTAAAGATTGTTACAATACTCTAAATAATGGAATTGAATATACATCAAAATCAAAAATACCTTTCATTATATGACATGGAACATTTAGTGATATTCTCTTGCTCTATNATGGTTTCAAAGGACTGATGGTGACATAAAGCGTCGAAACCATGGTCGTGGAATAAGTTTATATCGTGGCACGGGTAAATTTTTTACTTCTTTCTTCTATTCATTTACTTTAGTACCCCGTGAGCCGCCGTTTGGCGTATGGTAGGGGGTGTGAAAACACCAAACCAAAGCTACCTGATAACCAAATAAGCCACCTGATTGGTATTCCTAATGCTATCAGGAAAAAGGAACCAGTAATAGCTATCCGTTTTCGCTATAATCTTGCGAAATCTCTTTGTCGACTCGGAAATCGCGCTCAACCACAGTACAGCGGTTAATGTTGCAAGTATTTGAGCCTTAATAACGACATTGGATTTTCAGAAATTAAAAATGTATTCAAGATATTTTTGGAGAACATTACGTAACGGATACGGGAGAATTCCGCGCGTTATTACACCTAAAGGTAATATCATCAAAGTATTTTGTTGATTTTGATACACATGTATCACAAGTTGTGATGAAATGAAGAACTCAACTCTTTACTAACCGAATTCTTAATGTTGTCATGGTATGTACCGAAGGAAATATTTTACTTTACTCATTCTTTAAGTGCCTGTGATGCATTTACTCCATATCCGAAGTGACAACTATCCGTAGAAACAATCGCTCTCAACGGGAAGGTAGCTCACCATCTCGAACCCATACACACCTTACAAATAAAAACCTTGAAATGCCGTCAGTAAATGAATTGCGAAACTATAAAAATGCACGAGTAATTGCTTCTTGTTAATACTAAATGAATGTGTTTGCGATATGGAAGCATTTCTTATTAATTCAGGAAGTCGTGTAGGTATCAATTTAGGAATTAAAGTCTTTATCTCATCACAATGACGACGCTTTACTCGATAAGTAGAGCCAAATTTTAAGGTGAATTTAAGGGTTTCACATGGGGCCTTCCGGTGTAAAAAGTCGGCGGGATGAAATTGAGAAATATCAGAGCCTAGGCGATTTCTCCGTATATGATACTTTTTGCTACGCATTCACTTAAATTTCCGGAATATTCCGGAATTTCCCGAATGATTTTTTGTTTTATTTTGTCCCGAATTCTGGACGCTATGATTCCGGAAAATTATCTCAATGATTCATATACGCAGCAAAACACTACGCCTCAATTATAGCACTACTACCATACAAAGAATCCTTCGGAAGAAAAGAACTTAAAAATGAAAGGGCGTAGAGGGTGAAGAGTAAATTTTTTTATATTTTCACGTTTACATTGTTTTACGACGCTTAATTCTTCTATAAATATCGTCATTTGCATTTCAAAAACAAGCATAAAAGCTGAATTTCAGATTTTTTAAAATTTCATCTTTCTTTATGAACTGTAAATCCATCTTTACTAAGACACCTTTTAAATAGTTTACTGTGAATACTAACTATAGAAGGTAGAATCATCCGCAGAATTGCAATTAAAAAACTTTTTTTGTATTTCAATGAAAAACTACCAGATTTCAACGATTAATCAATCGTCATCACTATTAGTAGGTGACATGGCAATACTCGTAAACTTTGAATCTAATATGTCCAAGCTCTACTTCGTGGAACGGTGCCATAGAAGTAGGAACGAACATTTAGTAATTTCCACAGAAAATATTTTTACAATGTCTACATGCAGTCGAAACTAGTCGCAAATAAAAATATATTCTGTGAAAATTACTAAATGTTCGTTCCTACTACTTTAGTGATAGTAAACGTATTTAAATACAAGAAGACAAGCGGAAAAACCAGGAAGTAGGAAAATTTGGGAGGGGGAGAAGTTGAACGAGGAACGGAGAGATAAGAGGTTAGGGTACAGAACTGCAGGTAGAAGAACTTTCGGTGGGTGGTCGGATGCATTGAATCAGTGAGAAGGAAAAAGGTGCTCATTTACTATGGAGCATTCTGCAAAATTGACATGAGAAAGGTTTTCAAATTATTCGAGGAAGTTGAGTCTTGGCCTTTGGTCTGAAAATGCAAAATCACGGATACAAAATTAGAGTAATGGTTGCATTTCAATAGGTGCTTAGCGAAGTGGGAAGAGGGAGAATGGTGAACGGAGAATCTTTTGTGCTCGTTGGCTCAAATGGCGAAGTTGCGCAGAGGCTGGGTAACATAAACCCATTTGCATTACAGTCGAACCTGAGAATTCCGGATTTTTGCGGGGAGATGTTTGTCTTTGACACTGCAAAAAATTTCTTGCAAATTGAACCGCGGTTTGAAAAATGGTCTCAATTTTTTCTTGGGCAGAAGGTTTCCAATTTTTATGGCAAGGCTATTCAAGAACGTTAACCTATTTCAGATGAACGCCATCACTGTCTAATCGCTTAAATATATTATTAAAAGCAATTTGCCTTATTCTGCGTATGAAAAATGTATTGATTAGATTGTGGTAGAAAATAATTTTAGCAACGATGTATTTAGTGATAGACAGACCTTTATTAAAGATTTTGATAGACGAAGAGCAACTGTTTGAAAAGGGAATGGAGGTAGATATCCTTAAGTCATCACCTATTACTGTGAATTTTAAATGATAATACCTTAATTCCTCATTTTTTCACAATAAACATAATCTTTGCATAAGTAAAGTAGCATCTGGAGAATATTTATAAATGAAAAAAGTATCTACTAGTAGATGATATTTCAGAATGCATACAAATGCATGTTTCTTTTACAGGTTAAATTAACTAAGGAATGGAGATAATAATGAAAGAATCTAACATAAGAGCACTGTTGGGTTGCAATTAACCTGACTGTCCTTGTATTAAAGGTAATCTTACTTTGGCATAACATGTTTTATGGCTTAGAAATATTTGCATTGTCATCACACACAAAGTCCCTGAAAATTTAAATTCAATCTGATGAGGAAAAGGAGTAAGAAATAGAAATAGTAACTCACAAAAGTAAGGGCTTACTTCTGAAGACTGTTTTTCTTCCTTGGAGATTCCATCAGGTTAGGGACCAGAATTCCCCTTTCTTCTTCACTGCACAGCCATAATGCCACACAGATGAGATGATAAACACCATCCACTTACTATGTTTTACCAAGCCCCATGATTTAAATGGATTTTTACAAATTTAGTAATCACAGAATTATAATTTAGTTAAATCGCTCATTTTATAAACATGGGAGCTTTAATCCTATGCAGCAAATAGTTTCATTTAGCAGCCTAATTACACCTCTTCATCACTTGGCTTTTCAAAAACTAATCTAGTTTCTTGCATATTCCTGCTGATGATCTCCGTGGCAGCCCTGAGAAGTAAATTTTCAGTAGTCACATGGGAATTACTGTAACAGAAATATTCAATATCTTAATGATATATTATTAATGTTGGATTACTCACATTTTATGTTTGCTTAAAAATGAGTTATTCAACCTGATTAAATAGATCTCCTAAAGATTTCACATTATCGCAAGTATTACCACTATATAATATAATTATATTATTGGGCTGAATAAAATGTTATTAAGCACATTATTATCAATGGATATTATTAGATGGATACAGTTATAATATTCCTAACGAGAAATCTTAAAGATTGTTACAATACTCTAAATAATGGAATTGAATATACATCAAAATCAAAAATACCTTTCATTATATGACATGGAACATTTAGTGATATTCTCTTGCTCTATGCAAAGAATCATAATTCATGAATGCAGCAATAGTCTTCCCCTAGAAAATGAAGTGACACAGGTGGAAATAGATCACTAATTCATGGAATTTATTCCTTAAAGCAGCACCAATTTAGGTGTAATGTGGAAAGGAGCATTAAAGGTTTAACGAATGCCTTAGAAAGGATATAGAAATCAAGATTCCAGAGCAATTTCAAGCAGCAGAAGTACGATGGAGAAAGATAAGGATAACGAGCTGGATAAAGTACAAGTTACTCGAATTTCAGAATTCACTCATTTCCCTAAAAAATTGAAATGAATTGCCTACAACTGAGCCATGAAATATATATTTCACATTATCACATGCATAAATTATAATTGATCATTGACATCGACAATTAATTCAAATAATCGATCTCTTTTGAAAATTGATGCACAAATCTGCTCGAATAACAAGTAATTTTAGACTGTATGGAAAAACTTATTTTTGAATCTTCCAGGATCGACGATCTTCAGTGGGATTGAGATCAGAATTGCACACAAGTAACCACTAAATGTACGTAAATTATCAACACGAAATACAAAATCCTTAGTTCATTTAAGTAATCTTATGACCAATACGCCATTGGGTTAATGCTCTAGCTCTAGCTCAGCACTCATAGGAAGGATACTTGGTAGGCATGATCAACATAGATCACGTACAATAACACACACTACTCACAAATGATTAATTGGGATCTGATGGTATAAAAATTGAATTCCGTGATGCCAGGTCGAAGTATTTGTTTTTCCATCCAAATTGAGCCACTTTACCGCGCAGGCAGAGAAACCTGCAGGATGAAGTCAGAACTCCCTCGGGGCTTCCTCGCGGTTGAAGGAAGGAGAGATAAGATCCACCCCCAAAGAGATAATAAACAAAATAAATGGCAATAAAGGTTAGCAGCGAAACTTTCTAGGTAANGAATACCAAGTTTTGTTTTGCTCAACGGAATACTGCGTGAGATAACGTGTCTCAAACTTGCTAAAAATCGATGTCTAACTGTAGAAGGCTGCGGTAGGGGGTCAAACAAATGACTATATCTCAGCAAATATTTCATCGATGGATGTAAAACTTGGGAAATGTTCATAGAAAATATGAAGTTATGTTCACACAAAATTTCATTGAAATCGATGATGGTCAAGCGGGGACCGTTGGTCCACTTGACATGGAATGGCCCTACACCTAGAGCGCAACCCGAGGTAGTACTTAAAAAAATTCTTGTTTGCCGAACATTGAAAGCTCGTTCGCCTCGCCATAACTCAGTATCCTCTAAACAGGATGCTGAGTCGCAATCAATAACCCTAACTTCAATTTTATTGAAAATTTTGGTTTGAGCACGATACCATTTTGAGGGAGATAAAAATGAATAATAGACTACAGATGTGGCTGTGAGGGGAGTCCAAACTTTGACAAGATTTATTTTAGTTACAATACTCGTTACTGCAGTACAAAAATACTAAATTTTAGATGAAATGGTTTCTTTCGGCATGTTAAATTGCTTTATTCCTAACACAATAATCCGCATATACATGTTAATAGCAACCTTTTTTAAGCGAATTAAGTTTTATATACTCTTAAGAGTGCTTATTTACAATTTTTATAACATTATTTCCAGCCGCTTTTTACAATTTTGCAGTACGTCTCATTGATTTTTCTTCCTTTTTTTTGGTTCCATCATGACGAATTTAGCAACGAATGCTCTGATCGCAGTTAGTGGTGAGACTGTTATATCCACTTCCCATCGGACATCCTGAAACCTTCATGCTTCCATCCTTGAAGCACAAGAAAAAGAAGTGACAATTTCCTGGATATGGATAGCGAGAGTGATCACCGTAAGGATATAATCCATTGGATGGACATCTGAACTGGGCCGCTTCATCAGGAGTCGCAGATCCTATGCCACTAGCTATCACTGGTGAGGTAGAAACAGAAGGGACTACGGGAGCGGGAGAAACAGGAGCTGCAAAAAAAAATTTCCTCATCTCTTTCCATTTGACGTTTGAACATTATTGTACGTACATGATGTATGTATGAGAAAATCGACTACTGAGAGATTTAGATCTCTTAGAATTCTAATCAATGGATATAGCTATATAATGGATATAACTGTATATATAGAATGTATATTGATCGGAGTTATCCATCAATGGATATAGCTATATCCATTGATTGGATAACGATTTCTATTGTTCTTTGTTGTTACTTTTTGTCGTAGGTTTCCTGGAAATCGAGCCAAAAAATTATTTGTCGAAGAGATTCTAACTTTGAGTTTAAAAAATTTCGAAATTCTGTTTCGAACATCTTTTAGATGGTCAACTTAGTTTGTAAATTAGTCATCTTCGATGTTATGACCTTTAGTAACTTACACCTAGTCTGAAATTATTCTTTAATAATTTGTTTTATTAGATCACCAATTACTGCCACACGTCACCATTAACGTCGGGAATCAATACGTGAATAGCTTAAAAATCAGCCTCCTTATCGACCAACTATTTACAAGAACTATAACCAACTTATTTACATTCCTTAAATTTCGTATTTGGGATTATAATCGAGAATGAGGATAATTCTTTCGCGTAAATTTTACGAAGTTTCCCATTCGTACGGGCTTTACAATTATTATCCAAATTTCAATTTTTATAATAAAAACTTCCACAAGTCTTTTTCATATAATAACAGTTCAAAAAGATGTCCAGCTCATTTAAAATTAACGGGGTATACAGTATACAGAATCTCTGACGAAAAAAGTTGAATATTTCTTAACTGGAACCATCGAAAATTTCTGAATGAAAGTCTGGCCTGATGTAGGTCTGGTCTTGCTGTAAGCTTACCTTCCGTGACGGGAGCAGTCAAGGTTGGACTCGGCAATGGAGGAACAAAAAGGTCTTCAACCGGGAAGCATTGTCTTCTCTCCTCTTCAGTCGGATTTCTGCATATTTTCTGGAAGTCGTCGAAAACAAACTGTGGGTCGCATTCCTCCAGAAATGCGGTACCGTTCGTGCAGCGAAAGAATTGTCCGCATCTATTGTAGTCTTTGTACAAGCCGTTAAGCCTCGGACAATTTCCTGATCCTTTGGGAGTTTCTAAATTCAAAATTATTAAAAGGGGCCCGAAGTAATAATAGAAAGAATAATGATTTTTACTGGAATAAATGGGAAATTAAGCGTTAAAATTCCTACACATTATGTTATGACAATTTTCAAAATCAAAAGTCAGGGAAAGAAAAGGAATATATTTTGGGTAGGACGATATGAGTGACAGACGAGGAAAATAGGGAGACGGTGATAACAACGAGGACAGTGCGTTTGCGCGACAAGAAAGTGATGTAGTACAATGATTACCTTAAGAATGGGTAGATGAAAGCAAAATATTGAAGATGGTGTCACACTGTCTCCGTAACTAATTCTTGCAGATTCGGACAAACAAGCAAACGGCCTTTATTTTTGTATTAAAAATGTTAGTTCTTTTCTTTCAGTTTAAAATAGTTAATATCTAAATATCGCTGCGTGAAATAGAATGACTATGGAATCTGTTTGATTGAAATATGACATAAAAACGTATGTCCATCTAACCAATCATTTATTCAGATACTGGAGGGAATATACGCTGAAAAGCTTTAAATCCATCTGCTATCCCAAATATTCCCCTATAAGAGACTTGTGCCCCCGGTACATCAACGCATCCAATCGCCCATCACCAATTTTACAGAAAGTTATTATCATTTCGTAGTTTTTGAGACAGCTTTTGTTGTTGAGTACAAATATTGGAAATATGAGTAATTAGTTATGTTTAATGTCTATTAGAAATATTAATACGATATTGGTCGTGTAAAAAAAGTGAGCCTCCGTTTTCTTAATACCTCCCAGACATCACGTCGAAAAAGTCCCCCCTGGAATCTGAAGCCCATCGAGAACATTGATAGTCATGATTTGAGGCAAAATAAATCAAAAGAAGAAGGCTGTCTTACGCAGATCAGGTCTTGTCGAGCAGTCCACCGTATGAAGTAACGCACATCCTTTGTAGGGAATATATGCCAGACCATCATCGCATTGGCTCAGATAAACATTCCCATTACTGCATATGAAAAAGCGATCACAGTATGTGCTGTGTGGAAGATTGTAAGTCCCTCCCAATTCACACCTGGGCCACTCTGAATAAGAAAAAATGACCAAGATTAAATTACTTCCTTATATTATTGTGTATATCCTGAGTTCCTTAATATGAAAATACGCGTTGAAGGCTATATGCTAGTTATTCAGAAAGAAAATACAATTATTTTCAATTGGGCTATTTCTCTTAATGGGCCATTTCATGCCATTTCACAAGAGATATTCAAACCTTCGCTGTCTCTAGGGTCCAAAAGCGTTTCCGAATAAACTCGGCACACACCGCAAAGAGCGATGAGGATGGCGAAGGAGATATTCATGTTTGACTTTCAATGAAACTGCCGAGGTACTGCCTTCATTTTCTTGCTTTTATAGAACTGGTTGCTCTCTTCTTCGAGATTTGAGGCTCTTTGTCTCTCGTTAGAATCTGGCGTGCTTATTTTAATGGCAATAGCCATAAGTTATCTTTCTTAAAGCATTTTGAAGCGATTTTGTAATCTTTTTGTAGAAAATATTAAAATTGCAAAACAAAACTTGATGAGGGGAATAATCATCCGTAAACAAAGTCTTAGGATTTGGAAACAAACATCATTAAACCAGCCATTGGTTATCGGTTTTCCCTAATGGTACCCAACTAATTCTCTTTAGAATGTTATCATGTGCTATGGTGTTTCGTACGTTTCTATAGAATGGAATTGAAATTTAGTTTAACGCAAACAAAATTGACAACTGTGAAAAATATACTTTGAGCTGATAACAGCTATTCAATTTGTATAAGTAAAGGTATTTCGCGTTAACTCAACACAAATTCGGGTTATGGAGAATTAGAAAAACGCATTTCCTTAAGGAGGAAGAGTTATTATTTTAAATTGATTTACTTCATCGTGGAACAGCGTGTACTAGTTTCTGAATTTATTAAATAAGTCATTGTTTATCTCACCTGTTTTATGACATGAAGTTCGTATACGACTACAAAAAATAAAAAATTTGCATAAAAATTATCAGCAAGTCTCAGAAGTTGGGCCTACCTCTAAATAATAACTTATTGATAGAAATTTTCATAAGACCAATCCTATTTTGGTATTTTAATAATAATTGTTTTATTCTAGCCAAAGATAACTGGTGTAAGTCCATGTAAAATCAATTAACCGTAAACCTAACGTCTGGATAAAGCGGAAATCAAAAGTATAACTTCAAGGTAAAAGTAGAAGACGAGTGATAAAATATGGACTGAAAATAGGAAAAAAATTTTCTTGGAAGATGACGTTGTAGAAATCAAAGTTGAGTAAATAAATTCCTTGCATCGTTTACGTCTCGTCCAAACCAAAGATTAGCTCCATCTAAAATGTGACTTATTTTTCCTAAATTTTTTGTTAAGAATAATTCGATTCATTTCACATTCCTATGTTATTTTATACGAGTTTTTGGTAAAACTCGAAGTTAGTAACTTACTACTTAGTCATAGTTTAGGTAAAAGGCGAAGAGTAATTGGAAACCCCTAGAGGTTACTGTGCATACACGTTCGACTAACTTGATTCGTATATACACCAAACCAAATTCCAAGGTTTTTCTACAGTTAGTGCCTTAAGCACTTAAGAATGAAGCTTAACAGTAGCTTATATTCCAAATAGCAATATGCAATACGAAAAGCGAATGGAATGCAAAGAACTAATGCTGAGGGGATGCCCATCAAGGGTAAAATAAATTGCTTACTTTTCCCCCATTCGACCTAACCTCGAATACTACTTCACAATTTGGGATCTAAATGAAGTAGGGTTAGTCTCAGATTTAGAAATGGTACGTACATACAACGTAGAAGAGCCCGCTTCGTTAGTGGAGAAGTCAGTTTCGACAGCATGGCCGTGATACGGTATTTAATTTACATTGATTTTTAATTCTTTTAGATGTTAAGGATAGTTTAACACTAGGAGGACGGGAGTTTCGCCCTACCTAAAAGGACGGGAAGGGGTCATTTGACCCCTAGAATTTTTAATTCCTTTTTAAATATTTATTTGCCTTTCATAAGCCAAATTTTTAGCAGTTCTTCAAGAATGGACCTTTAGCTAAACAATTATGAGGTTTTTTACCTTGTCATTTGTTTAAATTTTTATTTATTAAACAAAACGC
>KZ308583.1:417384-427910 GCA_000376725.2 Ladona fulva
TCCATATCTTGCTTGCACTTATAATGCAGGAGTTGTGGAATGTTTCAGTTCTGTGGTGAGGGATGAGCAGTTTCCTCTTGTGTTGCAATTATCAATTCTTTATCGTTCTGGGAAGTGCTCAAAATAAATTCTCTATAATCCGCACAAAGCATACTTTATGGAAAAATTTGAGTATTTGGGCCTTCTGGGATCGAAGCTATGACAGTTATGATCGATGTCTCACCCATCTTTGGGGTTTCCCGTTGGTACTGATACCACATAAAAGGGCCAAGTCAAAGAAACTTGTAGTTAAGGCTGAGACTCCATAACCTACGTGTAGCAGTACAATATGTACTGGAGTACCTACCTAACGGATATTTTAATAAATGTTGACGAGAAAGGTAAAGAATGTATGGGAGGTAAGAAGATGAAATTAAATAGCAGAAAAATTAAATTGTTTGTTACAAAAACGGGATAAACATTTTTCTAGGTGGAAAATTTCGCTATATCTATGGCAATGCACGTGTGTTGCGTGGTTGCCTAACTTAGATTTTCAGTTGCAAATTTCGCATTAACAAAGGCGCATTGAGTTGAACGGCCGGACACGTATCTGTTATTTTGGTGCTAGGAAAGTGTCCTGAAATTTTCGTGTAAATCCGTGTTACACAAACCTTACGTGTTCCTTGTTAGTTACAATTATCTTTNGATTTTCAGTTGCAAATTTCGCATTAACAAAGGCGCATTGAGTTGAACGGCCGGACACGTATCTGTTATTTTGGTGCTAGGAAAGTGTCCTGAAATTTTCGTGTAAATCCGTGTTACACAAACCTTACGTGTTCCTTGTTAGTTACAATTATCTTTATTGAACAATTATGAATTCCTTTCAAGGGTATTAACTTCATAAAGCAGGGCTGCCAACCTTCGGAACGTATCTCTAAATATGGTGTCATGTCCTTGCTGTATTTATAAATAAAGAGATTTCCTGAGCACAGATTTTCTTTGTATAAATTTTCGAAACTCTTTGGAAACTCTTATAAGTTTATAAACTATTAGGAAGCAAGGTGGCCAACTTCTCGGACTGAAACTGAAGGAAAATATCAGATTGTCATGTCCAACCAAGTAACATACGAGCGTGTACATACGAGCGAGGTCTTGCAATACAAGCAAAACATAAGTACGTATACGCTGTTTTGTCTGCCAAGCGTAAACCAAACTGAGGGACTACAAATTTCCTCAATTTGGTCTACGAGTGTTACCTGCCGCAACAAGTATTTAACTGCGATGATACGGGATATTTTTGGAAAAAGATGCCTACATTAAAGCAAAAGAGAGTGCAATGCCCGGCCACAAGCCCATGAAAGGCCGTTTCACCCTCTAGTTTTATGCTAATGCAAGCGGTGATTCCAAAGCCCATGTCCATTGTTTTAATTCGAGAGATTAAAAACACAATTAACGTCTTTGTTGAACTCAAAGATGGGCTTTAATATATAATTCTGAGAATCCACGAGCCTTCAGGGAATGCAAGTGCAGAAGAGACAGTCAAACGTTATGTGGAGGTCCAACAGCAAGGCTTGGGTCACTCATATCTTGTTTGTAGAGTTGATGAACAAGGTCTTCTGTCCTGCAGCAATAAAATACCTTACAGGAAAAAATTTTCCTGGTTGTAGATGATTCCCCTGCTCATCCTCCAGAACCTCGAGGACGAATTAATGAAGGAAATTGCTTTCATTAAGGTCAAGTTCCTTCCTCCAAACAACACTCCATTACTTCAGCACATGAATCAGAAGATAATTTAAATGTTAACAAGGTTTACTGCAAATCACTTTTTCGGCGATGCTTCGAGGAGACTGAAGTAACAACTTTACCCACCGATAGATTTGGAAAAATTATTTCCACACCGTTAACAGCCTCAAGATGAGCGAAGGCGAGGCCTGGGAAGGGGTCACCAAGAGAATCTTCAATTCTGCTTGGAAAAAACTGTTGAGGGGTTTGCTAATGAACGGGAGCCATCAGTTGCTGATGAAATTGTGTCCTTTGACAAGACTTTGGGACTGTAGGTGAACGAAGACGACATTCAAGAGCTGGTAGAGGAAAATGACCAGGAGTTGACATCCGGTGAACTGATGAATCTGCGCAACGAGCAACAGCAAGAGGTTATAAAGGAGGTCTCGTATGAGAAAAAAAGACGGAGGAATCCCTCACTTCAAATAAGATTAGGAAGATGTGTAAAACGTGGGAAACGGCGCAAAATTTTCTAGAAAAGCACCATCCGAGCAAGACTAGTATCGCGAGCGATGAATCTGTTTAACAACAATACAATGTCACATATCCGCGAAATTCTTAAAAGATGGCAAAAGCAAGTGACATTGGACTGGTTCCATATTAACGCCGAGCAAAAAGAAAAGGATTCCAATAAACTAACAGATGGCAGTGGTTCCATAAGTAACAGTGAAAGTTGTTCTATACAATAATTAATAAAGTCGATTAATTTATAATAAATTTGAATTGTAATTTGTGTTGATCATTATTATATAAATTAATATTTTACGCTTTCGAACGAATTATCTGAGTCTCCACTATTTCTTTCGAGGGAAATCGCTTTGATGTAAGAGTGCTTCGGATTACGAGCACAATTCCGGAACGAATTATGCTCGCAATCCAAGGTTTGACTGTATTATCATCCTCATTGCGAATCCTTTTTTGTGTAATTATGTTCATATTTCAATTAAGCTATCAGGACGTTGGTGGTGTTCGTAGAGAAATTATGCTCTTAACAATAGCACAAAGTGGAACAATAGGTAAGAAAAGGTTGGAGATCACTCATAAAATCAATCAGTATCTGCAAACAAAATGAAAACAAGGAAGTTTGTCAACCACTTTGGATTTGTATATGGATCAGCTCTCGATGCCCCAGAGAACAATGAAATATCTTCGCAACATGGCAAATATTATTCCAGTCTTCAATATTTTTCTCTGAGAAGCCGAAGATTTTTTATTTCTTTTATTTTTCACGGAATGCGAAATCACGAAATAATAATACCGAGTGATCTTTACTAAAACATTAATTACCCTGAAGATTAAATACACTAGAATTATATTTCAAATAAAATCCTTAAAATAATTCTACTGCATCAGAATGGATATGTTGAGAAAAGCAATAGGAATAAACTCAAAGACTATTCAGCAGAAGAAAAAGATTTTCGGTGCATTGCATTTTGGCCGTTTCATTTTGATAATAACTTTCGTGATGATTACCGGACTTCACTTTTCGCACCGGTGATGAAAATTAGTTTTGAAAATATATATATAGGATTCTTAAGAAGAAGAAGATTTTATCAACATCGATGGGACTTTATCACTAGCAATGTAAATAGTTACGCTTTTACAAACGATATGAAAAACAACATTTATTCCAAAAAACATTGTTTTGGCAGTATTTACTAGCAACGATTGTTGAGCCGTTAAAGTTCAACTGCCGAACAATTTCCTGATTTTCAGCTTAAAATAATTATTTAACTGAACCTAGGTAAGTTTTTAATAAGATCGAGAATAGTAGGTTTATAAGTCTTATGAACTTCTATTCTAATCTATTAGAAATATTTTTTTTAATGAGTATTGCATTAATATTTGCCATTCTACTGTATTAATACTTTTACTCAAAAACTGAGATTAAGAGAATCCCCTTAAAATTAGCAAGTATCTAGTTTAAAACGAATTACTCTTTTGAAGGAGAGTTTTGAGCAAGAAAAGACCTTCGTTAGTGATGATTGCTGCAGATTGTCACGATGAAAGCACGTCAGATCGGCAACGCGGAAAGGATCGTAAATTTCGCGGCACTACTACCGTTTTGACTTCTATTCTGAGAATAGGCGCTTCAAGAGAAAATAATGACGAAATGACTATAGTTTCATCTCCTTCGGATACTACTGAAGCTGAAGTCAACTGTACGATTCGAAGAAATGGTGTCAGAAGCAACAAGTCCTTAAAGAATAATCAACGCCATGGCACATATCCTTCCCCATCACCAAGCAGCATTTTTCATCCGAGAATACCTCCGTTTCCTGGACCTTATCTAACAACTATGAACACATCAGTTACTATGCAGTCAGTATCAACTCAAATTCCTCAAATTTACCGCCCTACTCCCACAGCATTTCATGCTAATTCCGTGCCTTTCTCTGATGAGCAAACTTATTACATGCCTTCTCATGCTTATTTGCAATATTTCTCACTTGCAAGTCATACTCAATCGTCTTATAATTTGAGCTCTCAATCTACTCAATCTCATGGAAATTTACAGTCTTATATGTACATGAAAGCATATTTAAGAGATCCTTGGTTAAATGAAGGGTTCAGACTAATGATACTGTTACCAGTGGGGCATAGAGAGGATGGAACTTATGGCATTCTCAATGCAGGTGTGAAACCTGAACAAATATATAGCCTATGTTTCTATTATGCAGACAACATACTATACTATAGTATTCCAGATGATTCCTGCATTTATTTTATACCAACTTGAATATGCTGCAATGGCAGCTTCAAATATGAATATTTGAATTCTTAAGCAGTACCTGTACATATATCAGCATAAAAACTTATTTTAAATGAGTTAAAAGTATCATAGAAATATAATTAATTATTCATGCACTTTATGAATATTGTATTGTACATAGAAATGTTCAGTAATTATGTAATATAATTCAAATTAATTATCAAAGCCTTATTGATAATCGATTGATTATGAAATGGTAATGAAATGTATATAATTTTATTGGAAAATTTGAAACCAATGTTATGAAAAAGTTGAATGTTAGTAACTGCCTTACTGAGATTAAAATTAATGTTATTAATGAAATATATTTTAAAACAACTTTAATCTTTAATTCATGATACAATTGAGTAATTCAAAAATTTGATAAATATTATCAAGTAGAAGTGCCTATATGTCATAGCCTTCTAAACTCTTCTCCTAAATTAAAGAAGCCTCAATAACCTAGAACATTTCTAGTAGGAATATGCAGTACTTTATAAAATATTTTAAACTTCATCAAAAGTTCAAAAGCATTTCACAACTAAAATCTACATCAATACAGATTTTCTCATGTCAAATTTTACAGTTTTACAATTAGACTGCAATATTAAAGTCAACAGGAAGTGACTGCAACAAAGATGAATCCTTATGATTCGTTGACTGACTTTTGTTTTTACTTAAATAAAATTTCAATATTAAATCAGCAAAGACTTTGAGTCATCTTAATAACTTAAGCTAATAGAGAAGAGGTTTTGTTGTTAGGGACCACAGCTCCTTGACTGCAAGCCAAAAGTATAGCCTTTAAAAGGGAAATGTGAAAGGTAGATATCCAGAAAAAGAACATATTGACAATATCTGAAATTTTGATGGAAATTTCAAATGCTAACTTTTTGGCACAATAATTCAAATTATCCACATGACCATCTTACACAGTGCTCCTCTCTTTAAACACAATAGTATTAGTGGTTATATAGTTATTATATAGTGCTATCATCACTTTGATTGGGTGATTTGAAGAAGACTTATGCAAGACCTTTACTATGGAGCAGTGGGAATGACTACAATGACATTATCCATGCTAAAAAAATTTTGGTTGAGTGAAGAAAACTTTCAATTAGTCCATAAAACAATCAAAAATGATGTACTATGTCAACAAATTATAATAAACTGAGAATTTACATAAATTATGAACATCATGGCCCAGTATTATAATGTATGGTTAACTTTGATAGTTATGTAACCTGAAGGTTAAGCTTAATGAAGCTTAGCAGTTAACAGCATGGCCCACATTGTAAAACTTTTTAAACTGATGGTTAGTTAGCTACCACTTCAACCATGAGATGCCGTACCTGAGAATAATTTTCATGTCTGCAGCCATGAGGTTTGTTTATACAGTACAGCACAATATCCCACTTATCCTTGGTAGGAAGTTCTTGACAGAATTTATCTTCAGAATTTTATACCTGTTTATTTAGAAAATGGATGCATGAAGGAGTAAACATTTTATGATGGGAAAGCAAATTTTATAGTTAAATTTAGTAGAAGAGGAAAGAAATGTGGTGGAGAATGAGTAAAATGCTGATATGGAAGCAGCAGGTTTTAATAACCAAATCTTTATATGTCTAAGCCTGGTAGAAAACTATATTCAGTATTTATATTTTGATCATTTACTGGCACCAACAGAGAAGGTCATATTCCATCTATTAATTTATTTGAGTTAAAAAAAAACCTGTGATACCAGAAAACTCACCTCCATGTAAATCAAAAGCCCAAGCTTCAAATCCCAATCATCATGCCCAAAACACAAAACTTGGGTAATTTTTACACCTCATTTAAGGCTTCATAAGACTAGCAGTTTATAAATCAAGTTCAATGAATGGTTTACTATACCTCAAAATGTGGTATGTGTGACTACATATGTCACTGGAAACTCACAGTGTATAAATCTAAAATCATATTCATATGAGATATTTTAAGTAATGTAGGCATCAATGGTTTTGTATTGCCACATTTGCTTAGCAGTGACAATGCATGCAAGTATGAAAATGAGATATACACTACCCTTATTGCTTTCCTCCCCCAAAGCCCCAAAGGTACTTTTTCCCCTATTCTACAGTGACAGGGACCACAAATTTTCAACTGGTCATTCCTGAGAAGAGCCAACAATAAACAAAAGCATACAAGAGAATGGCCTCTTGCAATTATGCCATATAAACTCCACTGGAGATTTGTAGGTTATACATAATAAAATAAATCATTTTCTATTTTCTTAAAGCTCTTTGGCTAGTGCATTCCTACCCCTGGATTGTAGGCAATGAGGTGTTTATTCCAAGGCTCTGAAGGCCCGTCTTTGGACAAATATTTCAGTAATTGATTAACTGTGATTCAGAGAATTTTTATGAAAATAATGTTTTTTCCGTGTAGAAATGCAGTAGTTATTGTTATATTTCATAAAGGAAGAACTACAGAAAATAGAATGAGTAATGGTGTAACATGGAAGCAGAAGGTACATTTTCTTTTTTTTTGCTCTTGGTTGCATTAGCTTAAAATTAAGCTATTAGGAAGGAAGTGGTATGTAATTAAATGCCCTGGAATTTAGTAGTACTATGTAGTAAAGGATTAAAACACTGCATAGATTGTGATTCTGAAATTTTGTGTAACATTTGATATTTTATTACCAAAAGGATGCTTTCAAACAGTCACAACACAAAAATTCTCTTGCTCTCTAACATGTTAGGAATTATTTTTAGGTTCAAGTGATTAGGCATCATAAAGTATGTGATTTCAGTAAACACTTTATGGAGATATGATATAATACTTAATTTGGCAGAAACTAAGGTAACATCTTTTAACTTAATTATTTTCCTTCTTCTCCTAAATAAATTCAGCTTGATTCCTGCTCCTCCATCCTCAAACACTACTTTTTTTTAATACCTCTGGTAATAATGACGTAAATTAACAGCATTTTATGGTTATCTGCATGATCCCCAATCCTCTACATTACTTATCTTTAATTTGTTTAAGAATTATTACTCTTTCTTCAGTTGTGGTTCAATTGATTAATATTAAAGTCTAGTGTATTGAAATAATGACATTCTTGTAGTCTTTTTTCAAAATCACAGCTGTGCTTGATGTAACACCTCACATTCCATTTTAAAACATGAATGTCTATGAAGATGAAATCACTAAAAACTGCTCACAATTAATTATAAATGTCATACTTCAATAATAATAATAATAAATACATGTTAATGCATTCTACATTGAAAAACAAAAATACATTTATTTGACTGCCAATGTTAAACTTTTCATCTCAAAAGCAGTATATGATATCTTAAGAAATACTACCACCCAACACATATCTGATGATATTAGGAAGATAAAAAGCCCACATCAAAATAATATCCTTGATAGGGCTCCCTGATAGCCAAGTGGGCAATGCGTTCCACTTCGGTGAAAGCGGTCCCAGGTTCAATTCCCGGTGGGGGCCCACATGCGAAATGACCTAAGCTGTTGAAGCTCTTAACAATACTACTATTACTAATAACCTTGATCAAGATTACACACCATCTTTATAAGAATATCTTAAGTATTCTTTGAATAAAATCTGCAGGATTAACATACTTTTTAGTAATAAACTAGCTAAGAGGAGAGCTTTTCACTTATACTTATACCATTTTGTTTGGAGTTAACCATAAGATAAGGATGCAATCCTAACTCATTCTGATAGTAGTCAAGATAGCCAGTATAAGGCCCATTTCTTTAGCAAAAAATTAAGGTAAAAAATCAGAATGCATCTCATCTGAGGATATAGAATTTCCATGGTATATATTAAGACAGATCAAGAACAGAGTTCCTAAAATCTTGCTGTCTTATATATATGATATTTTGGTTACGTTTCCATCTATAAGGGATATAATGTACTTACTTAACAAAGCTGTCATAATATCTACTGGGACGTTTTTAGAGTGGGCACTTCCAAACCATAAACAAGCCACTTTTGGAAGGACCATACATATACCTGCGACAATAGCTTCTGAGATATCTGAACTCAGTATTACCCAAACTTTTTCATGCCACCACCTTCCTGGGTCTATACTCACTACCCTACAACTCACATTGATGAAAATTATTATCTACAATACCAAATCCATAAAAATTTAACAATAGCTACAATGTTAAAAATAAAAATCACTAAATGGCAATTATTTTAGGTTTAATTTCTAGAAACTGGAATTATTCGACTAAATTGTATTAGTTCCTTGCATCAAGAACCCCCTTAGATCAGTCTAGCTCTCCTAAGGAGGTAGTATTGCTCACTCTGGGAATCGCTGCCTCACATAATTCAAATCTTTCAATACTTTTTGTTCATATTCCTCCTATCTGTTATAATACATGGAAGATTTTTTACTTGAAATTAAGCTTGTTCATCACACAGCTGTACTCCAAATGAGGTTGCACTAAAAGATTTAAAGATGAGTTTCAAATTTGGCTTTTTAAATCTTAGCACATTAAAGACAGGATCTTTTTTTTTCAAACTTACCCCAGTGGCCAGGTATATTTTGTGGCAAGTTGTTTTTTGTAGTCAACTATAAATTATTTAATAACTAATAAAATGTGAAAATGCGATCAAAAACTGTAAATAAGCTAACTAAAATGCAGAGGCATTCGAGTTTAATACATTGACTACTGATGTAATCACATGCTTAGACAAAGTGACTACTATGTATCAACATAAGTGGCATATAAAGGCAGAATATAGTAAACACAAGTTATCTCCTGATCCATCCACAACAGATGACAGCGTAACATGAGTAAACTCGTGATCTCTCCGTAATGTGTTACATCTCCATTGAGCAACTAAATTATTAAAATTATAAAGCAATAGTTGCTTGAATTTTTAAGTACTGCAACAGATACATCAACAACATAACAGATCAAGAACATATATCCTAAAAGCTGCCTTTCAGCAAATGGAATAGGATAATGAGATGAGTGTAATAATCTTTTCAAAAGTAAAAGCAAGCCATAGAGACTTTGAGATGGAATATCAAGATAATGTGACTGAAGACCAGCCTCAGAGACTAAACCTTTTGTAATTTATTATTCCTGGAGATAATAATTTTTTGGAGCAATACTAATAGAGAAGAATAAAAGTTTTCACTTTATTTTACACTTACTATAACAAAGATTTTTACAACAAAATAGGTGAGTCAAACAGTGACAAATGCCAATAACAGAAGTTTAGGATGGCTTCAAGAAACACTCAATTTCTTGCAATACTTCATTTCTTCAACTGTAGGTCTTGTCTCAGCTGAAGCATCAAATATCAAATGGTTCAAACCAATTATTATGAAATATTACCAATACAATTAAACTATATATTATGGTGTGAAGCTGAGATTCATAGAATATGTTGATGGAGAACCCTCTTCTCCTGCACCACTCTGTCTAACTCGGAATGGTAAAACAACTGTATTTGTACCTGACAGTTCCTCCACCTGTTCAGAGGGATGAGTTTCATAAAAGTCACAAAAAATACTGCATATTTCATATTAATAACATCTAAATTTCCACACTTCTGCAGAATAAAAAGGATATAATGTAAGCAATAAAATTATCTCTGAGCATGCCTCACAAAAATTTAAGAAAATGCCCATGAAAAAGAAAGAAAAAAAAATATTCATTATAATCTTCAATTCCATGATTAACAACAGTGACTGCACCTTCTTTCAATGACATACTTAATATAAGGGATGCACATACTGCTTTATATAATAGATATAAGAAATTTTGATGAAAATAAAATATTGAGGGTTCAATAACTTTAACGAGATCACTCAGAAGACAGATCAAAATCTTTAATCTAAGTTGAGTTAGAAGAAAGTTACATTTACAAGCATTTCATGAAAAAATAGATAATACTTTCTTCATTATTCTAAATTATGCAATACATATTCAAATTGTAGTGAGGATGAACACCGCAAGTATACATTAAACTGGGCACTACATA
>KZ308583.1:428682-458846 GCA_000376725.2 Ladona fulva
CGTGTTATCTATACAAAAAATATAGAAAAATTATCAAAATAATAGTGCGTGATATACAATGGAAAATCTCGTTTCATGGAATATCTTGAATACTGAACTCTGAAACAAATGACTAAACAACACATGTCATATATCGCAGAAGTCATGGAGTATATACGTACTAGGGCAATTTTATTTCAACCAACATATTGTAAATGTTAATGTAATCAAATAAATCCATTCAAAATACGAGTAATTATCATAAATATTACAGCAGTGAAAAAACATTCTCGTCAACATAATAACAATTTTGAAATGTGCGTTATCAATGCATTTATCACAGAAGAAATTTTTGAAATGTATGTTATCTATACATTATCATAGCGAAGAGATTTTAAAAATGTGTGTTATCTAGTAGGTGCATGTTATTTACGAGAAAATATGGTAAAAATATATCTCCTCAAAAAAGCTATAATCTTTCAATGAGTTTCAATTGCTTCAAAAAAGTTTTCAATAACGACGCAAATAATGACCTAGAATATTATAATGCATACCTTTTTGACTTTCCTGAATTAATACAAAAATACAATTGGCAAACATTTAATTCACAACAACCAAAATTTTTCAATCTAAGCTAACCTGCATCTGCCCTTCATCTTGTAAACTCCTTTTCTGAGCTATAGTTCGTAGTAGAGCTCTGCCTTCTTCTCTTGTCTGTAAAGTTAAAAGTTTTCAGTTAAATTGCTATTTGCATGAAAAACATAAATAAAATACCACTAAATCTGAACACTCAGACAATGAGATAATCACAACTAAATGGTAAGGCATTATTTTTTTATTAACTACACAATGAGAATATTTAAGTATTATCATAGATATGATTACTCTATGGTATCATCATTTAGAAAAATTTTCTCACATAAGGACAAATCCAACAATCTAACCTTACACAATGATAAAATCAAAGAATTAAACTATTAATAACTATCTTACTGAAAGGTTATTTGACAACATTTATGCCAAAACTGCAAATTTATTTATTCAGTTCCAATAAGTTAATTATGAGAAAATCCATGAATACTAACTAACATTTCAGTGAATTACTACACTTTTGTTATCTTGAGACCTCTAAAAGGTTGACACAAAACATAGGGGCCCAACTTATTACACATTTTGCATAAACCTAATCCCTTGCTAATGCTAATTTGAGTAGCATAGATGGGAATATTTATAAAATCTCCTATAATATTAATAAACTTAACTGCACGCAAACACCCTCTTACATTTTACATACAATAGAATAAAAGAGAAAATATTGAAAATGTCTAATTTAATGTTAAAAGGCATCATAAGTTTACACATATTAACTATACCAGCTATAATATACATTATATACATTTTTATCCTAAATTTTGTTATAATTATATGTTATAATAGACATGTTTCAAACATCAGGAAAAAATAGATTGTTTCAATAAATCTATTACTTTCATAAGATAAATACAAAATATAGTTCATATGTGACTCACCTCATCGTATTTTAGACACCGCTGTGAATAGTGATGAGCCTCATCTAGATTATCTCTTCGTATGTAATAATTTGCTAAGAATTTGTAAGCTTGAGCCATTTCAGCTCTATCTCCTCCTCCACCTCCAACTCGTGAATTAGACAGAGATGGTGAACCAATCATACTCCCATTTCCAAGTATCATGGAACCTTCCTCAGACCTTGGTTCATTTTCCTGAACATACTCCTTGTAAGCTTCAGCAGCATGTTCTAGCTCTTTTAATTTTTCATATATTCTGTTCATAGAAAAGATTTCATTTTACAGAAATAAGGTGTAACTATATCTATTAGATAAGCTCATCAATAATAACACTAAAATTCTTTAATTTGAAATTGAAATAAAATGAGGAATTACTATGGAATAATTTGATACTCAAAGGAATTATTCACCTTGAAATAATGTTTTCTTTTGAATCTAATACAATAAATAGACAAAATTTCATTCTTTCGTCCAAAAGACCTAGGCCAGGTTGATCACACAGAAGACTCCTCAACTCAATCCTCGTCATTGAGTCAACAAGCCCTACAGAAGCATGTCATTGGGAATATTTTGTGCAATAAAAAGTGTATTTCAATAATTTATAAAGCATATTTTCCATTTATGACCATTCAATATTAGAGATCATACATTTTTGAGGAGAAAACTTACTTGAATTCAGAAGTTCATCCATCATAGTGACATTTCTGTCAATATATCATCATAATAATCATAGTATGACTTTATTTCAGGTCAAGATTTAGGCTAGTTAGTCTCTTCTTACATCTAACCCTAAGGGTCTGTATTATAATGTATACTAAAAATGGAATTTACCTAATGTTCATTTTAGTGCTCATTATTATAATGGTTTGTTAAAGTTAAAGTGAAGGTTATAATTAATCTACTTTATATATGATAGATTAGCTTGGAGTGAACTATAATCTTCACTTTTACTTTAACTAAACCATCTGAATACTAGGCCCTAAAGTGAACACTACTGTTGAATTGAAAATAGTATAGACCTGGACTTTCACGTGTTACCCATTGATGATCTGTCATCATAATGGAACATGTTATACATCTTTGGAAAGAAAATTTATTTGCCTTTAAAATGATATACATCAAGAATCAATATCAATCTCCCGCTTTATCTGAGTTAACGTAAAACAAATCAAAACAGTAAAAGTTGCGCAAATCCATGACTCGGTCATCTTCACACTTTTGTGGAATAATGACCAGGTGTCACAGAAAAACCAAACTTTAAGCAGAAATGTGGTATATAGTCGTGAAGCAAAATCTTCCTCCTGTGAAGATGACCAAGTCATGGATTTGTGCAAATTACTAAATGGCTTACTGCAAGAATGGTCAACCTACACTAAAATATAACAATAATGAAACATCTTTATTTAAGGGAGAGATTGAGACTTAATAGTCTCTTCTTACACATAACTCTTATGGTAAATAAAATATGGTGCATGAATAAAGACAAAATAGTAAGAGTTGAACAAATTCAAAGCAAGACTAAATCACATTCAAATACTTGAAATTTAAGAGAAATCAAATTCAATATTCAAAAAATAAATGATTATGAAATCAGGAATTTTAAAGAGTGCATAAAAAATCATCATTGTCAAATCCTTACTTGGCCATTTTAAGTAATGCTCCTCCTTCTATATCTCCAACACCTCTTGCCTTTTTATAACAGCCAAGGGCTTGTTGCATTCTCTCTAACTTCTCATATGTTTCACCGAGAGCAACTAGCATCCTACTATCCATAGGTTTCAAAGCTTGCGCCCGATGATAGTAATACAGGCAATATGCTGGCATCTTCAAAATTTCATAAGTTTGTCCTAAGCCATACCATGCACGGTAGTCCCTCCTGTTGACCTCTTGAATTTAAATTTAAAATTTTACTGAAAATTAAATATGAAAATAATAAAGTATACATACAAGTAACAATGATTTCTACTTACCAATTGCTTGACGATAACTTCTGATGGCAGCATTTGTATTTTTCATTTCCATAAACTCATGACCCATTAAGGTCCATGCTGACAAGAAATATGGGTTCAATTTTAAAGCTCGGGTGAAATAAAGGACAGCCTTTTGATGCTCTGCTCTTAAACTATAAAGGTTACCTGAAAATTTAAAAATATTAAAACATTATTAACCATTATATTCTTAAAAAGTTTTGTTTGCACACATACAAATATAAATGCTTAAATAACAAAACAAACTATTTGAAATAATCTTCTCAATTACCCCAAAAGTTTGAATACATCTATCAGACTTCTGTTTTTGCAGATTCATAGCATGATTTAAAGTAGTGCTCACATGATCCCACAGAATTGTCTATAAACTGAATATTGTAATGGCATTAATTGAACTTCGCAATTTATCCAACTTTGGTCAATTTATTGGTGATATAGTATGGGAATGAGTCCTCTGAATATACTAAATTCAGTAATTTAAGTCCACTAACATAAAAAATGTTCTAATATTTTTCATTTGTGATATCTGAATAATCAAATGCCAATTCCTTACAAAGTACACAAAATGAGGAATGACAATGAAGACAATCTTACATGAAATATCATTTGTAAATTACACAAAAGTAGAAGGGAAAATGTTCAACTTATTGGACTTCTGCTAATACTACTAATAAAAATGACAATAGATTTCTAATCACCAATCTAAAAGCCTTTACATATTCTTGCTCTCCTCATTCTTAGGTTGAGTGATGTAGAATGTTTATGTTATATGATAGAGAAAAAGATGGAAACCACATTTTCATATGGTTTGAAGTAATAGCCAGTCAACTATACTCACTCCTTGACTCAATACACATAGATAAAAAAAATTAGCAATTTGATTATTCTATTTATAATCCTAAGATTCTTACCAATGACACAGCAGGTCTCAGCACGGTACTCATCAATCTGCGTCGCATGATGAGCTAAATTTGCAAGCTCTACCTTCAGTTCTTTTACATACAGAAGATTAGAATATGTATCTAAATTGTCTAATCGGTTTGGATCAGACTTCTGGAGTTTCTGGAATAAGGCGATAGCTTGATCCACTTCTGTACATAGAAATAAGAAACAAAATTGATCAACTACCTTAATACAACTATGATTTATGTAATACTACCATGATTACACGACCAACCAAAATTAATTTTTATTTCAGAAATTTAATTGGTCTTTATGATTCTTACAGACTATTAAATTGTATAAACGTTTAGATGACTCAAATGAAAACACATATAACCTTTAATTTTGTAAAACAATTATTATTTTCTAAAAATTGATATGCGAGGCTTCAAAAAATGATGGAAATAAAAATTATGACTTAGTAACTAATATTCAAATTAAATTGACTCCTTAAGCTGTCAGATGTAAAGATAATAAAAATAAAACTTATCTTTGGTGTGGTTCTCTGTTGCCTTTGGTATGGTCCAACAAAGATAAGTTTTATTATTATTATCTTTACATCTGACGGCTTAAGGAGTCAATTTAATTTGAATATTTTTCTAACAGCTGTGTCTCTTTCTTTCCATTAGTAACTAATGAATATCCCTTTGAAGAGAAGTCTATGGAAAACTTTGATAAAGATGAGGGATATTGATAATTTATACTTTGAGGCATGGTAGTATGATGAATACAGCAATGAAAAGGATAATGATGGAAAGGACATATCACAGAGAAAGACTTACATTAGATTATGAATGGCAAATGATGCTTACTCTTAAGGTTAAGAAGAAATGTTAATTAAGAAAGAATGAAGTAATTAGCAGGGGAAAGAACATGTTTGAGAGCTGCAACAAACTGATCCTTAATCTGTAATTAAATATGAGGACTGAGTACAAAAACTTATGTTTGTCTAGCTGCTTTCTAATTAACTAGCTATATATTTTAAAATACCAATAGAAGTATTTTGGACAAGAGCTTCATTAAAGTACATCATACTAAGTAAAAGAAAAGAAACTACAATCTTAAACCAACCATAAAAACATTTAAACCTAACAATAATGAAATGTTGGAACTTCATTCTAACAGTGAATTGTAGAGTAGTTCAATAACAAATGAGCTTATGATTGTTGTTTATGTTGTTGAAGTACCCTGATTATTAGAAATATTGGGATTCTTGTAGAGGCAAACATTACCAGGTTCTTAAATTAAGATATAAATTCTAAGTAAATACTATCATAATATATTATCATTTACTTAATTTAATATGTAAAAATGATCTGCATCTAGTAAAGAGTAGTACATGGTTGCAGTATTCACCAACAAGTTCAAAGGGGGTGAATGCATCTAGCCAAACTTATTGTCCATATTAACCTTTAAATAGTTCAAAAGGAAGACCAAGAAGGAATTGGAGAGAGGGAATAGAGGAGGCAATGAGAGGAAGAGAAATGAGAGAAGAGGAGCGCCACGATAGAGAGAAATGGAAGCTGAGTGCGGGAAAACGACGACAGTCGTAAACAACCCGCTCTATATATATATATATATATAGTTCAAAAATTACATTAAAACTTTCATAGATGAGATTTCTGCCAGATAGCTTTGACAATATGGGTCTAATGATTTAAAGAAGATTTCAGAAATCTCAATGCATTTAAATTATCTGACCTGATAACTTAATAAGGCCATGAATGTTCCTAGGATATTACTAGGAGCTAACAAACAATCTACAACAATTGTGCAATCTACAGATTAAAAGAGAATTAGACCCCCTTAATGTCCTCACTACACATATGATGCATTTTTTATAACAAGGAGGCATTTTTAACACTTCTTGGTAGAGAATTAAGGCATTAAGATTAGTAATACTCTATGATGAGTGAATACAAAAGTATCTCAAATATTCCCCTCTCTTTAAGGAAGATTCTAAATCCTGCACTGAATCTATTGAATAAAACAATGAATAGTTTAGCTGCTGCTCTTTATAGGTAAAGAAATAAGCATAATTTGGCAGTAAATTAGGATATTTTACACATTTACATACTGAAAAAGGATTTATTTTAGGGACAAATTTTCAAGAAATGATACTTTGCCAAAATCTTTCTTTCTTTTCATTAAGATTGTATTTGAGTCAGAATCCTTTTTTAAAATGACAAAGTATGTATAAAATCACTTATTGCAGAACAATGAAATAGTGAAAAAGAAAGGAATTGTTTACCTCTTTGGTTGTGATAAGCAATAGCAGTTTGTGCCGTAATATAATTACTTTTGCTGAAACCTGCATGTGACAAAGACCAGTATGTACTTAAGGCTTCAGCATTCAATTGGATTTCTACGTACACATGTCCAAGGAAAAAATGTTTGATCCAATGATTTGGTAATTTCAGTTCATCCAACTGAAAGAAACATAATAATGGCTAATTATAGTGGAATACAATGGAGTGCCAACTAACTCCTTAACCATTGTGTAATTGAAATAATATAAAAACTGATGATGTTGTAAATGTAAAATCATTCATAAATATGAACATTTAGCAACATTAATTTGCACCTTAGCGTAGCCAGTAACAAGAGATGCTAATTCCAACCAAGCTCCCCAATGTGTTGGCTCAGCATTGACAGCTGCAACCAGAGCTTCTTCAGCTTCAGATAATAAATCCAGTCGTTTGGCCACAATCCCCAAAAGATAAAGTCCAAATCCATCCAGACCATTAGATGACCAGCTATTATTTCCAGACCTTTCTCTCCTTAAATCAGCAGCTAGTTCTTGCAAATGTCCCATTTCTGACGGCTCCATTACAGCAGACACTAAATTTAATTCATCAGAAAATTAACATCAATAACAAGGAGACTACCCTAAAAGAATAATTTCAAATGACAGAGAAGAATCACTGAGTAGTAAAAATTGTTTTCTACTGCTGCTTACGGGTTTTTTCCGTCATATTATTGATTCTCTTCTTTTCACTAGCCAAGTATCTTGAATAAAAGTGAAGAAATCTTGCCTTAGGTACACGACATGAGCTGGTGAAAAAAGCGCACCTGGAAACAAATATTGTAAATTCAATAAAAATTACATTCTTACGAGATTCCTAAAGACTTAACGTACCTGTCATATTCCTTCAAATCAAAATAACTTTTGGCAAGCAGGTAACTATCATCTTCAGCAGCAAGATGTTCTGTTTGTGGACACGTTATTTTTGATTCGTCTAATTTTACATCGTTAAGAGCATAATTTAATTCAGACAACCTATAAAAGACATTATTAAAAACTTAACCACAAATGCCCAAGGCGGGAATAGAAAACGTCAAATTCAAAATACCATTTAGTGCTGTGCATCAAACCCCTCTGTGAACATTCATGTATTCCTCGAATAAGATCAGCTTTCACTAAAGTTAAGTCGATGAGTAGAGATTCGTCTGCCATTGTCCGTGCGTAAGGAAAACAATAATAACAAATTAAAATTCATTAAACGAAAACAACATGCCTCTTTCGTACCTTCAAAAACGACAACAATGACAGTGACATAACGAAAAGTGATGGGCATGTGGTATTGAAGGGATACCAAAGTAGGAGAATTAAAATGAATGTTAAAGTACTCCATGTTATTTTCACTTTATAATCCCAATGAATATGATTTTCATCCGATTTACAATGACTGTTAAATATATTTCATAAGTTTTGCGATGAAATAAAGTTATGAATCCTAAATTCTTATCCGTTTAACCTTTAAGGTTGGTTACTTTGAAGATGCATGATGAATGTTATGTGACGGCAGTCAAAGTCTGAACCGCGAGTTACATTAGGATACAGAATTGATCCTAATGTGAAGTATTTCGAAAATCTTGATTGTGAGGTTTCAGTCTACAGGACTGCTTCAAGACCATTTGAAGCATCAGCATTTTTAGTTGAAAACTAAGTTTTGGCCGTCTCCAAACACAAGCAACGAAATGTCAACCAGGTTATTGGCATGGGTAAAGATGTTGTTACAATAGGAGCAAAATTTTAACAGGATTATATTGTTAACTATGAATTATCAAACAAATTATCACTTTCAGGGAGCTAATAACCATGGGCAGTTAGGTCTAGGATTAAAATCCGACCAATGCCTCTTACCAATGGAAGTGTTGTCTGAAGGGACTGAATTGGACATGCGAGATGTAATATCTATTGCTGGAGGAGGAAGACATACACTTATTATGGACGCGAGAGGATTGTTATTTTCTTGTGGTTGTAACGTAATGGGCCAATTAGGACGTCCTACAGATGAAGAGAATGCAAAAGATTCTCAACTTGGCACGGTTTGTTTGGACGAAGAAGATCGTGCCATTAATATCGCTTGTGGATGGGATTCCTCGTATTGCATCGCATGGGGTAACAAGCTTCTTGTTTGGGGATCCAATACGTATGGACAATTAGGAATTCCAAAGAAAGAAGTAAGTAGTGTCAAATTTTTTGTAGTTAATAGAATTGTATAATCTCTTTGAACTATGTGACCGAACGTTGAATTCCAAATGATATCAGAGCTATCGTTTAGTATTTATTCACCAACTAGATACATTAGAGCAAGTACTGTTAATGTGTAGCTCTGTTTACTTCAGTAACAAAGGTTCTAATTTACATAATAGATTTACTTTTCCTGGAAAACAAATGTGTTAATTTAATGTAATTTGCATGACATTAATTCATATAAAATATTTAATTTTTCATCTATATTAAATCGAAGGAGAATCGATTGAGAACCACAAAATCTAGCTTTGAAGACTTATGGGTAATTCTGCACCAAATCAGCTCAAAATATAGCTTTTACAAACTAATGTTATGGAAAAATTATTTGTTGAAATCAAATTATGTGGTGATTTAAAAATGTAGACAACATATTCCAAGTCCATTTATATCCTCTACATATGCTACAGTTTTAGTAAAAATGTTTTTTTAACTATATTTGTACAGCTTTAGAAACATGGTATGTTCTAACGGTATCTGTTGTTTTATTTATTATGTGTTGGTTGTAAATTGTAAATGACACATGATTTAGGCACTGTTAAAATTTCCTCTTTCCTTTGATAGGTGAATGAAGGTAAGGGTCTACTTGGGTGGAGGAAAGATACAGTCACTTCTTCCCTTTGTATTTAAAAAGTACACATGCCATTCACCTCTCTTTTTCTTTCCCACATGCAATAAATCCAGCACTCTCCTCAAATGGTGCATTTTCATCACCTGGGCTGACCTGAATCCTGTGTTTTTCTGAACACAGAGCTAGGATAGAATTTTGTTTTCACTTTGTCTTTGCTCACAGGAGCAAATGAATGCTGTATTTTGGTGCCAATGACTGTCACAGTATCTTCAAATGTAGGTTCTAACATCTTTCCTCTTTAATTTACTCCAAATTAGTTACATAAAAAGTTGATGGAGTGAATGATTTTGAGCTCCTTTTGAAAAGCTAGAAAGGTATAAATACCTGACTCAGTAGTGGCCTACGCCAAAGCTGTTTAAATGAGCCTTCTACTCTGTCACACACACCTTTGCCATTTGAGGTGTCATAAAATGGTATTTCTACATCTATTTCCCCAAAATCATTCACTCCATCAACTTTTTATGTAACTAATTTGGAGTAAATTAAAGAGGAAAGATGTTAGAACCTAAATTTGAAGATACTGTGACAGTATCTTCAATTGAACTGATAGCAAAAACCAAGTTATTTTCTGTTCTAGGCCCTGCTGTAAGATTTCAATTTCTTTATCCTGACAATCACATTCATTTTCATCATTACTAGGATGTTTTCCTCAGAAAAAAGTTTCTCTCTGCTTTACTACTGTCTTATTCTCAGCATTACAACTGGATGTTCTCCTTCCATAGTAAGAGATGCAGTTAAATAATGGAGTCCTCCATTTACATCCATTAATCTCTGTTCTCTATTCTTCTGTGAACTACTCTATTAAGAAGTAATTGGTCCTCAGGAGTAACATGCTCTTTTTGCTTATCATTTCTTAAATTTAACCTACATGATGTGCAAACTTTAATTCTCTTTTGATATTTTTTGAAGATATTTTAGTTTCAGTAACATAGTCATGTAGCATATCATGTTCAAGCAAGTGAAATTATAAAGGAAATGATACACGTCTGAGTTGCCTGCTTCAAAGAGTCTGTTAGTGAAGTTTATTAATAGATTTTAAAACATGGCAAATATTCATCATCTTTGAATGTTCAAAAATTTATATTTAAAGTGTTTCATTGGAAAGATCTAAAATATAGTATTTTAATTATGACTAGTAGTGCTTCTGATATTTAAAAATGTATTGATTTCAATGAGTCCTAGCTTCAGACCATTTGTTGATTTGAAATGGACTGACCATTATTGCTGAGAGCCCTAGAGTGAAAGTTCAGAGAATGTTTACATAGAATTATTTCTAATATTTGGGAAGGAAACTTAATCTGTAAAATATGCTTAATGTCATAATACATAATTACTTAATATTATATATTAAAACTTTTTCCAATTATCTGAAGTCTTTTGGTTTATTTCAACTTCCAGTATTCTTCAGTAGCAAAACCGATGAAAGTTCCAAATCTTAACTATGTAATAGCAGTGTCTGCTGGTGTACGTCATGTTCTTGTTTTAACTAAGGATGGCAATGTATTGGCATGTGGCAGTGGAAATAAAGGTCAATTAGGGATCTTGGATGATTCTGGAAAACCAGTAAAGCTGTTGGAAGAATTTCGAGAAGGTTTGTATTTTCCTGATTGTTGATAACTATTTTACTTTACTTTAATCCGTTTTTATTCTGAACAAATGAAAAACAAATTTCATTTTATGAAGATTCTAATGCCTATTTATAAATTGCTATCAGTTGCAACAAGTTTTTGTGTAGATGGAAACTTTTTGAACATTTTTCAAAATATTAATTATTTAAAATCATCATTGACTTGAATTGATTTATAGAATTGAAATTTTTTTGGAAATTTCTTTCATAGTTGGTACCTTAAACAAAATCTCATTGTTTTGATTTTCTTAGCTATAGCTTTTTTATATTATAAACTCTCACATATTGCCATAGAATTTGTTTTAAAAGCAAGATTTGGAATCATAGCACTAGGAGTGATGATGATTAAGGTTCTACTTGTTTGTTCCTACTTCCTTTGTATTTTGACTAGTAGTAGATTAAGTAATTGTCTTGACCATGCAGCAATTTTAGTTCATGATAGATAATCAACTTATCAAATCTCATTCTGCATGTTAGTACATTTCCTGAACCATGTTTGTTCTGTTCTGCTGCTGTCTCTGAATGCATATAATTCTTGGTTTTCCATTTTTCAGTAAATTGTCTAAACCTTCGTCCTATTGTGAAACCAAGTTAACATCATCTCTTGCTATAGTCAAATTGCATGATGGCAGTCAGGGAACCCAAAATCTACATCTTATCATGAATAAAATAATAATAAGAATTAATGTAACAAGTTTCAGAAGGTAATTCAACTCTTTGTAAAAAAATATTCTAAAAGATGTTCTTTCAGGATTTTCATTATAAAGTCCATCTTCATTGGTGAATTATACAGTACAGTGAATGGATGAATACAGTAATCCATTATGAAGGATAAAACTGACTTTTACAACAATACTAGGATAACTGACCAAGCAAATTATTGAATCTCCATTATCAAAGCATCATCATTTCTAATTAATAATAACCAATCTTAACATTTTTTTTCCAGAATCTTTTGTTTCCATATTTGTGTTCATATTGATTCCATTATCATTATTGTATTTGTGTACTTCATTGGCATGAAATATTCTTGTAATTAACTTAGAAGAAATTCAATCTTGAAAAGGATTTCTATTTCTTGCATGCAATAATGCGCGTAATATTTTTAATTATTTGATTTCAAAGCTTGAAGGCAGTGTTGCTGCAGAGTATTCATGGCCCCCCTTTGAAAGATTTCGCTGAGTTTACTGTGTATCTGACCTTTCTAGGCATAGGGTTATGGGAGGTCCGCTTTGTTCCTGCTCATATCTTTACCTGTTATGTCTGATTTTTAATGTGATGTATTTGTAAATTAATTATTCATTGTTATCAGAAATAGTTGATTAAATTAGAAATGTTTATCTTTTTGCAATTTCCAGTTCGTGGTTTATCAAACATTGACCAAGTAGCCTGTGGACAGAACTTTTCAGTAGCTCTTGATAGCAAAGGCCAAATTTGGGTTTGGGGTGATAATCATTATGGACAGTTGTGTCTTGATCCAAGCACTGATCCAACTGTACCTACTCCTAAGTGCCTTCCAAGTTTATATATAGTTACTCCATCTTTACTTCATCAAGATTTTGCTATGTTATACTGTGGATGGAATCATATGGCTGCACGAACATGTAAGTTTTATTAAAATTCAGCTGGAACAATACCTGCATATAAATATATCTACAGCTGTAGCAAATAAGTCAAACTAAAGAATTATACTTTTCATTTCATGGTGTAAAGCACTTATTTAAAAATTATTGAGCCAAAAACCCTTCCCTTTTTTCCAATTTGCAAGAATAGAAAAGCTGTCTTATCCTGGTTATAACACTATCCTGCTTGTAATTTGGTTTTCACTTAGTCCCCTATGAAGGGCCTTAAGTGGGTTTTACCATATATTATTTTTTAAACTTTTCTGAAGTATTCATAAAGTAATTTAGTTCTTGTGTATTATTAGTATGCACTGTAGGTAAAAGATTGTGTAGTACATTAAAGTAATAGTAATAGGAGAGGATTCATTAGTAAATTTCTTTTCAAAAGGTTCCTCATCTGTGGTTGTCTGGGGAAGAAATAATTACGGACAGTTAGGATGTCATGAAAGCATGAGACCCGAGTCATGGAAGCCTCAATTAATTGATCAGTTGGAAGATGTTTGCAGAATGGCAGTTGGAGCTGAACATAATTTAGCCATGACTGGTAATGCACATATTTACCATGATTTATATTAATTATAATAAAATTTGGATGAATTCGTTTTGTTTCTACAAAGGAATGGTATAATTGAATATATTTTACATGTTACAGAAGCAGGAAAAGTTTTCAGCTGGGGATGGAATGAACATGGCAATTGTGGAGTTGGAAATGATAAAAATGTTCTGTCTCCAACTCAAGTAAAAATAGCACCTACCCGGAAAGTTGTATTAATTGGTGCTGGAAGTGGTCACAGTTTTGCATTGGTTGAGGATGTAAATAGTTAATTTCTGATCATGGAATATTATTTACATATGAAAGAATTGTAAAATTCGTTGCTAAAATTTTTGATTTGTCCTTTGTATGTGTAATAGTATTGGGTGTAAATTTTATAAAATGATATAGCTCATAATTAACCATTGTAAATTATTCTATTAATGAATTTTAATCGAATAATATTGTACTAAAACTTTTTTTTAAATGTAATATAATAAATTTAATTTAACAACACAATGAAGATAAAGTAATTGTAAATGAATGATGAGAAAATTAAATTTTCTGAATGGTAATAGTAATATTCATTTTTTCTAATCTTTTATGGGTTTATAAACTAATTAATAACTTCCATTGTTACTGTTAGCACAAGAATTTTGAGATATCACAGAACACCATCTTGGAAATCTCTCCTCAAAGATCTTTAAGAAATAGAGAGCAAAAGGAGAAACAGGAATTCTACAGCCTTGAGCATCTATTAGATTGATTCCCTGTATATGCCATGGTATGTAGATGTCATACATAAGCTTGTGGTTCCAGCTATATATTGAAAAATATATTTTTCAATGATCTTTGTGATTTTAGCTTTGTAATATCTCATTCCGAACTGTGCTTTTTTTCAACATTTTCAAACTTTTTTCAATTGGAATTTTGGGTGAAATAAAATAGTGTGGTTTAGTATGCAGTAAAACTTGAGTACATAAGTAGGCCACAGTAGACTAAAAATTGGGGCTTTAAGGTTGGGAAGCTCTGTTTTTGAAAATTGTCAAGCATACAGACCACGGACCAGTATGGAGTCCACAGAAGGTTCTTCACCAGATGTATACCTCCCAATAATTTCATGAACAAATTGACCTTAAAACAAATCCTGTTTTAATTAAAATTTTATTTTCCTGCAATCTGCAGTAAATTGGCTGTTTATCTCTCTTCATGAAAATCTTTTACAATTTAGATTTTCTTTAATTTATACAAGTTTGTGTAAATAATTGCTTGAATATCGTTTTGCAAAAATGTAATGCTTGTGCAACAGAGGTGTTGTCTGATTGGAAGGGTTAGGCTATATAGCCAATAAAATTTCTAATGTAGCCTCCATACATGCAAGGTTTAATACATTGCCCTATAAGGTTAGACAGCTAAGATAAATACTAATGGCTAATTGATAAGCCTATAAGTTGAAACTTATTCCTGTTTTTACTTTTATCATTCATGTTGTAAGAGAGCCTTGTTCTTGAGTTTGAAAATCAAGAACCTGACTTTAGACATCAACAAAATTTGCACACTGCCATCATTCAATAGTGCCTAAATAATTTCTCCAGCCACATAAAGTGATAACTTTGGTATAAAACCTATTTCAGATTTTTAATTAAGGCTATTTGTAATTTTAACACAAGTGTCTGAAAGACAAATCAGTTTGTTACTTTTGCCCTTCCAAAATTAAAATCTGCATTGTAAAATGTGCATATTTGTTTTTGTAAAAAGGGTTTTGAATTAATAAATATTTTTCATTTGGACTTTAAATGGTTTTGAAATGTTTCTAAGATTTCAGATGAGTGGTAGCTCTACTATTGATTTTTTGTTTAGTCAAGTATACTTATGAGTCATGTGCTTTCCTTTAATGTCATCTAAGGTTTTAAATGGTAATAGAAAGTAAAGGACTAATAAAAAAACTATTCAGTAGCAGCATTCCTAGGGCAAAAACAAAGTTTTTCTTATTAGTTGCCTGGTTTTCAAACCCTGAAGAGGAAGTGTTATTCATTGGTTGATTGGGTGCCTTTCAAACATTTCATATTAACCATAAAGCCAAATTAGGATAATTTAAAATAATACAAATATGTATTTGATGTATGGAAAAGTGAATTCAAGAAGAGGTCAGTCAGCTGTTACAAGCATGTGACTGTAAACATTGAGCAATTAACCGGTTTCTCTTGCTACATATATTTCATCTTTGTATCATTGGCCAAAGTTGCTGGGTGGTTGCAGGATACCAATTCTTCCTCAAATTGTAGTTTCTCTGAATGTATCAAGTAATCATGACCTAGCTTCTAATCTTTTTTCTTTCAAGGATTAGTGATTTTAAGTTAAAGTAAGAGAAAAAGATTTACTAAATCTGGCAGTCAAAATTGTATCTGGGATCTATTTACTTCCAGTTCCTAGCATTTTTACACATCCTGCAATAGAAATTATGAAAGCAGTAATCTATTGCTCTTATTTCATTATTTGTTTTAACTGCATCCAGTCAAACTCAGGAACCTTGTATATTGTGGAAATTCTATTAGCTCAGGTTTTTGCTCAAATAATGGTACACATGAAACTGAATTAAACATCAAGAATTATTTTATTTTACAGTTACAATGAATCAGATTTTCTTTAGAAAATTATGGAAAATGGTAGTCAAACAGTACAAATTTTTTGATATTTTTTAAAGTTATAAAATGGGAAATGCTAAAATTGAAAAATAATAATTATCACCAAGTATGACGATAACATAATGTTGAAGTGGCATAATTGGTCCTATAAGGACAATTAATCGCAAACAGTACAATTCCAGAGTAATTTGTCTAGAATGATGACGTAAAAACAGAATGGATTTCATTCCAGAATTTTCAGATGTATGTAGATGATTTCATGAAAAAAATGTTCGAATTTACTGAATCAGCTGAACTGCAGTCAAATAGTTTTTAATCATGATATACGTATTTCCACAAAACTTTCTGCCTCAAAATGTAAATCGATTAAACAGTCTCCATTGTGAAGAAATAAAAGAGTTGGAACTACACAAAGGGAAATTTATTTTTTAATCTGCAATGACACTCTAAGGAGAGAAACAATACAAACCAAGAAAGGCCAGTCATGATTCATACATACACTTTCTTGACAGCCAATGCAACATGAATTGTATTAATCAAATCAAAGTTATGAGAGTGCATGAAATATGTAATCTGTTCAGTTTAATCCTTTGGCAGCTATTATACAAGCTATTATTTAAATGGAGAAACAAAATACACTATTTACAATAACAGTGACAGGTGTTTAGGAAAAATCCAATTTGCAAAGCAGTAAAAATATCATAAGATGCCTCATTTCAATATATATACAGTAATATTTCTGATGAACTATAATTTTAAGTTGCTAAAGAAATTATGACAAACAATGTTACGTGAAGCAGTGGAAAAAGAATAGTGAAATAGACAATCTATGTACAGAGTAATGTAACAAAAATGTAAAAAATCATATTGTTGTTTATACAAAGTAAAATTAAGGGAAATGATAAAAACACTCATAGCACAAAACTGTTTCCAGATTTATGAAAGATAACATGACTCCATAAGAACTATATATTCACGGCTTTTAAATCTTTCATATCTTATAAATTCTAATCCAGATACTATGACTTATTCAAAGGGTAATAGACAATTAAATTCAGACAAACATCTATATGCACATAGGTGACATATATTCCCTCTAAAAACAGAGAGAATATGATTAAATATAATCATTATTTACATGTAACAGACAATGTAATCCTTTAGCTGAATAGTAGGCCTCATTTTCCATAACAATTTTCTCTTTATGTAACCTTTAAATTTTACCCATTTGTGCAATGAGAATTTTATGGTCTTTCAGTCATTATGACTTGATTATTATTCCATATCTTATAAGTCAGGTACATTTCAGTGAAGAATGTGAGTTCCATGGAGATAAACACACTAGAAATTACATACCAAATGTACAAAAAGATAAAAACGACTTTCAACTCCAATGAAACAATATGTCACCTTATTTCCTCATAACCATGGTTTCAAGAAGTAATGAGACCATAAATATAGTTTCTGACACTGAATATGCTCACAGCAATGAACACTTTTAAAACTTTGGAGAGAAATCACTGGAAGGGAACCTCAAGCCCCAATTCAATTCCTTAGGAAAAAATAGCACACATTTCTCTTAAAGACTGCTAACTCATAAAACAAAGAACCTATCAACTTTTGTGTTCCACACCCTCGTTTATCTAAATTCCAATTCACCCCCATGTTGTTTACACATTCACTCAATCATATAAATTCACACAGAATTCTACAGTAACATTTTCTAACATTACATCACAAAATGTAATTTTATTGATACTTATATAAGTCTTTGAACTTTGCGTGGAAGGACGTAATTGGCAAAATTGCACAAATTTTTTTAATATAAGAAATGACAATGAAATATGAAAAGCTTTGAAGATAGATTAAAAGTTAACGAACAAAGATAAATACACATCTTTTCTTTTACATACTATTTCAATTTTTGAAGAAGTTGATAGTTATAATGGAGTTAAAAACAAAAAGGAATCTACATATGATGAAGTGGAGAGAGCAAGTGCAACAATTTTCAACCAATGCAAACAATGAATACATCAATATGAAAAATTCTGCCCAAGATAATAAATAATGTAAAAGAAAAGAAATGTTAAAGAATTAGAGAATCATAAAATCAATCACAACCATTCTAGTTGAATACATTCCTAGCAATAAATTTTTACAGAAACTCATTCATGAACCAAAACAATTCATATTTTTCATTTCATCAAATAAATAAAATCAAGGAGAACCCATTGCAACAAAAACTGTACATAAAATTATTTCTTAGATAAAAGAGTCATGTGTATATATATAATTATCTATATATTCAATCAATCTTCATTTAAAATTTTTTGTTTTTAATGCAGTATAAAAAATACTTCAATATATCATTCATTCATATATTAATATACTGGCTACGTACCAATTTATTTGGCTGTTAAAAATGAGATGCAAAGGGTTTCTTTATATTTTTGTTACTGGAATTGATTCACCAAATACCACATGCAATATATATATATATATAAACTTCAGGCTTTCCAAAACTTTCTGTAATACCATTAGCAGTTTTTAAACTTGGAAGTAAAATAAAAAAATATGGTAAAAAAGAAAAGAAAGTTTAACTGAGAGGTCAAACTGTATCAAATAAGACCCACTTAACTCAAAACTGATGGCACAAACAATAAATGCTCTTAACTTTAACAGTTGTTATACATGTAATGCATTCCCTTTAAATTGCTATAATGACCATATATATCTAATCTGTTACATGGAAAAAACCCTTAGCTTTCTTACCAAAACTCACCTGGAAAACAACTATCTTCTTTCTCATACCATATTATCTAAAATTGCTTACTGTACACTACTGCCATCACTTAAAAAGCACCACCAAAGTTTTTCCATGGGCAACACTCCCATTGTGTTTATAATCAACTACTGAGATCAAATACTTTTATGCATGAGGAGTGGGCTGTGGCAAAACTGCATTGTTTGCTCCCTGAGGGACCACTACCACTGAACTGCCTACTCCATCTGGAGTTGAATTTCCAACATTAGAAGAAATCACAGGAGTGCCACTACTGCTTCCTGGAGGAATGCAATTGCTATTTGCAGGAGGACAGCTGATGTTACTGCCCACTGCAGCACTACCAGTCCCACTTCCTCCACTGCTGTTGCGCTGTGGAGATAATAGTTCTTGTCGGTCCCTATCACGTTCACGGCCAGGGCGAAATGCTTCCACTAACGCATCCACTCTAATGTCTGTTGGACCCCACTTCTGAAAACCAGCTTCATTCTGCAGCCACACCACTAATGTTCCATGAGTCGATCTAACACCAAGTTCACTCCTAAAAATTTAACCAAATTTCTTGTAATGAGATCATAAACATTTAGGACAATCTTTAAACTAAAATATTTGAAGGCAATTTCATATTAAGAAAATACATGGTACAGACAGGCATTGAAATACAAAAGAGCAAAATTTAAAATAATAAAAAACTATTTAGTCAAAAAATTAATATACATTAAAACAGCAGGATTGACTGACAGGTCCATCAATGACCCATCAATACCTAAAGAGTGTAGGTTCAATTGTAACTATGTAGTCAGTACGATACTTCTAAACAACTTAACAACCTAAACAACTGCAAATCTTCAGTGAAATTATAAAATGAAAAGTTGGAATTTATTCATCATATTAGCTCCCTATTGCTGAAAAAAATCAGCTTCATACTTATTCTACTAAACTAAAATACTAAATACACAATAGGTCTTAATTAAGGTTATATTATCTCTTCCATTACAAAATTACCTCAAATTATAAACATCAACATCTAGAAAGCTAAATAAGCTTTTCTATATGGATACATAAATCCTAATAAATTACTCCTGATAAACCCTATCTTTTAAGTAGCCTCACTAGCAGGATTCACACAGATTTGGCATTACAAGGGAGTTTCAACATTATTCCTACACAGGTCTTAATCCTGTAAATAGTTTCCTCTGTAGAGTGTATACCTAAATTTATTATATTATTTATCATTCATGTAGAAACAGTCTTATGTCTCATGTTGTTGAGCATCAACTCATACGTCCTCAGCCGGACATGCATGGTTAAACCCATCAATTCACTCCTCTGAGGTGGAAATTCCCAGATACACTCTATAACAAAAAGATTGTGCAGGAAAACAGGGTGGAGGAGTTTTTATCTGCAGCAATATCCAGAGTATAACTTATAATATCAACTGAAAGTAACTTTAATATTGACTGTATTAACTTATAATATTACTTGTAGAGCTTACCTGGGAAGAAGGTGCTGATATCCATGTCTAAACTCATGCTCATGTGCAGGAACAAGGATCTGACGTCTTTTATATGGGGAGCTTTGAAGACGTAATAGAGCAGGAGAAGCAGGCATTGTTCCACTACCAGTGTTGCTTCCAGTTGATGGGGAGGGAGGTGTTGGAGGAGGATTGGATAGAATATTTCCAGTACTGGGAGAAGTGGATGATGATGAAGAAGATGCGGAAGACAATGGTGGAGAAGAGACTGATGGTGGTAAAGGATGCTGTACAGAAACACCTGTTCCACAGTTAAGACTTCCTGGAGCTGAACCACCAGCCCAATCCGGCAAAAAGACAACAAAAGAAAGTGGTTCATGAGAATTAGACAGAAGCCGCTCAAAGTGCTTCACTGATTCTTCCAAAAGTTCCTCGCACCAAGGGCCATTTGCTTCAAAAGATCCACTCACTGCAGACAACTCCAAAACAGGCCTATAAAGAATGAAATTGCTCCATGATGATAAAATCTGAACAATAAATTAATCTGGATTTCAACAATATGAATACCTTCAAACTTTGCACTAACTACGTATCCTTTCCACATGATCATATTCACAGAATACTAATATCTAATATAGATGAAACTAATTTTATATATAGAATTACATACGATTTAAGATTTTATAATCAATATGCGTTGGCCAGATATCGTGGAAGGCCATGATAAAGTTCTAAAAAAAACTAAACAAGTACTTTGTTACGAAGTACTTGTTTAGTTTATTTAGATTTAAGATTTGTCTAGAAAATGAATACTTATTGATTCGAATAAGTACAGTAACAACAACCATGCAAATTGAACATTAATATATTGTACACATGTACCATTTGGAAATGGGTGGCAAAGTATTTTATTTAAATAAGCAAGACAAAGTGCAGAAACATAGATATAAGGAACGGCTTTTAAACATTATAAATAAAAATGGGCAAAGATAACTATCTCAGTTTGAAATTGCAAGATTACCTTCTTTAATTTATTGCATCAAAGAAATATATCAATCAATTGATTTAATAGGACAAAATAAATAACTGATATGCTAACTTAGCTGTATTTCTATACACCTTGAAGACATCCATTGCATCAGCAATCTCCTTTCAGGATATAAAATAGCATTTAATGGATGTTATATATTTCCACATTAATTTCCAAAGGAGTCATGATATTTTCCATACATCAATATTCTTGTTTCCAAAACTTAGGAATATCTGATTAATATCTTAATTAACTACAGAGATAATGAAAATAAAAAAGATTTCTGCCAAAGTCTTAAAACTTCCCAGTCCAATTTATAATACCACATTACATTGTTTTGAAAATGCTTATGCCCAAGAGACTGAGAAGGACTTGTAAAATTTCTACTTAAATGGCTTTCCACGAAGTAACGCCTAATCATCTAGATTTCATGATACAATTACATTATAAAAGACAGAAAACACACACAAAAAACAATATAATTGCTTACATTTTATTAGAATATGCTCTTATTCATTTAACAGCTTAATTTAAAAGAATCTAAATAGCCAATGTGAATGAGATAAATTTAAACAAAAAATTTGATAAAATTAGTTAATAGTTACATAAATAAAGTATTTTCATTACTACAATTCAACTGATTAAAAATAAGTTAACAAAGACTTAAGTTTGTTTATCAAAATTATGAGAAAATGGAGAACTAATCGACAAAAAAATGGGTTAGCATAAAAATAGCCTAGCATTTTACCTGTCTACCTATAACCCTAGCATTTTACCTTCAATGACTTTCTTTAGCAATCCCTCTTCTCTCAATATTAGACTCACTTCCCATGTCAACACTTAATTACCTCGACTACCACAAAAAAAACAACATAAAGGATTTAAACAATCCCTCCCTGATTCCTTCATTAAGACCTTTAGTCATCGGTTCCCTTTCCTTCAAAAAGCTTCCTTGGCCACTGCAATTCTCATCTCACCTCACCTTCCCTCCCAAAAAAGAACACTAACCAAGTAAGAGAATGTATCCACCTGTTCTAGTTTTTCCCCAAATAACCAGACTGTAAACTTAGCTCTTTTTTGTTTGGAAAACCTCCTAACTTTACTTTGTATTAGATTTATTTTCATCCCAAAGTTCCTTGCATTATAATTTAGGGCATGTACTAGAATTTGTAAAACCTGTTCAGAGTAACACACAATAGCTTTGCCATTTGTATATATTACTGATTTCACCACTTCCTTGCAAACTTTCACTCCCTTGTCTATTTCTTCCTAAGTTTCTTTCGTCATTTTGTTGGCAAATATGTTAAAAAGCAATGCTGATAATGAAAATCCTCATCCTTTTCCCCTCCTTAACTCTGCTCAATGTGATTGAGACCCATTAGCTATTCTTAATTGTGCTGCTTGATTTAGAGTACAAATTTTGCAACAAATGCCCATGTTTCCACTCCAACCCAATACTCTCTAATATCCCAATCAGTTCTGGTCACTGGACTCTATTGAAAGCATTTTCAAATCTACACACAAACACATATTAATTTATTTTATTATATATTCTACAAATACCCTCATTATCCCAATTGTATCCCTTGTTCCTTCCCTTTCTGAAAACTGTACTACTCTTCTCAGACTTGACCCTTAATTTTTTCCTCAATCCTTCTATTCAGGACCCTTAGAATAACTTTTGTCATATGAGATATTAAATTAACTATACCATAAGCCAACTGTAGCTGTACTCTGTAGCATCATTCTTTGTAGCAGAATCAGGATTGTCTTCATTCCACTCAGTTATACACATAAAACAGTTGATGTTTCTCTAGTTCAGGGAGCTCTATTTTGATTTCCAAAGTGAATGGAAATGGTTTACTTTTGCAAAAAGTGTGCAAGAATACATGTTGAGCTAGCTAGAGGTTTTAGAGGTAATAATCCCTATAGTATTTCCTTAAATCCATAACAACTAATAAATATTTTTTTTTAAGTCATATATCATAACCACAACATAAGACTTTTAAAAGCTTACCCTCTTGATCCAAAGTACGAATCTGTATCAGGAAATGCAGAGCAATACTGGCGGTAGTAGCAGTTAAGAGGAGTGGCAAAACATTCAAAAGTTACTCCAAAATATCGATGCAAACATTCGAAAACAGCAGTAGGTAATGCAGCCTATAAAATATAAAGGAGATATAATGTCAGCACAATGTATAAATGACACAACCATTTTAGGAAAAGAATGCTTGGGTTGATTAGATTGGAAGGTGGACATTCAATACATAATTACAGTTATCTCTACATTTCCCAAACCTCTTCCCTCTAACTCACTTTACTACAACTTATTTAATTTTTAACATTTCCCCAAATTTACACACCAGCAAAAATTACTACACCTCAACAAATTTTATTAATTTTCTTGTTACACCTGACAATATTAAAACATAGAGGTGAAAAACACTACATTTTATAAATGTCCTGAAACATCTAAAAGCTAACTTTAAAATCAAACAAAAATTTATCAATTGATTAGTAATAATGAATATATTATAAAGACTTTTAAATAAACATCAATGATACACATTTTAGAGCAATTAGGTTATTTTCAATAATTGATTAATATATATCAAGTTCTTATCAAAACTAATCCATTTTTAAAACCTTAAAAAGAAATTTATTATTGAAAGAAAGATCAAAAGTTAAAAGAACTAAGTGAAATCTGGTGGAATTTCTTCTTCGAAAGAAAGATCATCATAACCATTTCCATGCAATGTCTTTCTTAATTCCAAGACAATAAAATTGATAACTGAAACCTTTCTAGTAAATGTACTCTGGGCTTGATCTTTTTAATAAAATGAATAGTTTCTCAAGCTGATATCTGTTACAAGATTTTCTCAGTATAAAAGGTTCTCCATTGCTTTGTATGGCTGCATCAATCAAAGAAATAATAATAATGTATCTATCTATAATTAATTTCCACAAAATTGTTTTCATTGACAATATCGAAAGTGTCAAAAAAATTCTTCGTAGCACCTTAAAAGCCACAAAAGTTTACTTAACATTTTTCTAGGACAGATAGATTCTTCAAATTTTAAGAATTTATTTGATGTTGAACTTGAAGCAGCTGCTTTAATGAAAAATTAAACTCTTTCTTGTGGTAGCACTCATCTGAAATTCTTTTAAGTAACAGAAAGGATATAACAAACACTTTGAGTAGATAAAAATATAATATACAGGTCAACTGAAAAATAATGTACTTATTATAATATAAAAACACATCTCCAGGTGTACATATGTACATAGGATACTTACTCTGAGGCTAAATGTAGATAGTCACTTACCTGGCAATTTTTTGCCATAGAGACCCCAACCATTTAAGTAAAGAAATAATGAGATAAATGATATAATGAGAAAGATGAGATCCTGGGCATCATGGGTTTGATCCTAGAAGGCCCCCGAAAAGGTACTTTTCCCATTTCAGATATTGTGTGGATTTTCAAAAACTCATTTTGGGCACTTTCCATTATATTTGAGAGTTGTAATTAAGGAAATCCTTAGAAGAGGTAGTTATCAACAGCATGATGCTAAGGTTTTACAGTGGGTTTGGGTTCGATGCTAGGTTAGCTCAAATTAACCCCATTTAGAATATGCAGGGCAGGTATTAAATTTTTTTTGGGTCACTTCCCAAAGTGACAGAGTTATTGCTCGGCATGTAAATAGCATTTAAGACTATGTTTCATATTAACGGTAAATCACTTCCAATTTGAACCAAGGTACAATGCCAGGGCAGGTACTGGAAACTCGGATCTCATTTTGAGGTGCTTCCTGATATGATGTTGCCATTAAATATAGAGGAAAGTTACTGGGGGTACTTCTGATAAGTAATTGGAACAGACATCTCCCAAAATGACCTGGTTTGGATTCTAAGCATTCAAATTTCCCCTGTTAAAATACACTGGGTAGATGTTAAACATTTCTTTTGGTATTTTCCAAAAGCTATATAAATATAACTAAGGTATGCGAATAGAGGTTGAAACTATGTATCATTTTCAAGTATGACCACCTTCAAATTGATCCATGGTTCAATTCTAGGGCAAGTTAAATATTTCTCCGTATATAATGTACAGGAAAATCAGATATTATACTAGGGTACTTCCAGATTTGATGACACCTTGAAACGTAAGGGAAAGTTACATGAGGTGCTTCTGAACCATAATTTGAATGGACATCTCCTGAAAAGATCCTCAGTTCAATGCTAGGTTATCAAATTTTTCCTATTTAATATACACATGGCAGATTTTAAATATTTTATGGTTGATTTCCCAAAAAGCAAGACACATGTAATATAACAGCCATCAATAACTGAATCGCATAATCATAGATAATATCTTGTGAATTGATGTGAAAATGTTCAAATATTGGACTCAAAGAAACACTATTGACCTCTTGGCCACCTTTTTTTTAGATTCTAGCCCACTTCGCAAATATCCCTAGAGAAATTTTCATCACTTGTTTCCCTCATTCCTGATAGCATGTATTATTGTAGTCCCATTAGTCAAAAACTCAAATTGCAAACATATCAAATAAACAAGCGGCAGAGAAGATTTTAGGAAGGCTGTTTAGCAATTGTTGTCTGCAAATTACTACGGTTAATGAATTCCTAATTCATCCCTATTTATCAACCTGGTAAAAAAAACAGCATCATACAGTGATATATGACCAAATGAAGTAACAACAGAGGGTGCTCTCTGTGTCTAAGAAGCTGATAAAAATACCACAAGCTCCCAACTGTATGAAGCATCCTAACTACAGTGAAATGGTCAGGGGCCACAGCATGTAATGCTTTACTCCCAGAATAAAATTTGTTTTTCTTATGTCATTTATAAACTAATAGGTTTTGTATTTCCACAGAAGATAAATTCACTATTTTCTCAGAAACTTTCCCACTACATAAATTTCCCAGAGCAAAATGATGAAAAATAGCTGTTGACTACTATATTCAATAAAATGTCTCGCAAATTCTTGACCTCCCCATTAATTTCTATTAAATATTTACCTTGAATTTACCTCAAAAACGTTTGTCTACCAAATTGATTATTCAAGTGGAAAGAGAATGCTCTTAAGCAGAATCTGATATTAAAAATTCCATGTTTCTTAAATTAGAGAGCTAAAGGCACCTTTTTTCAAATTCACCTTTAATTCAAACAAAAAGGAAACAAGATAAAACTATAGAACAGCCAGTCACTCATAAATCTTACCACCTCAAACGAAACCCACACAAAAGGCAGTGAGTTTCATCTGAGCCTTGAAATTAAGTATTAGAGAGAGAGAAAAAAATATGAAGGAGATAGTCTGTTATCCGATTCTAGCCTTTGAATGGAAATTTTTGTGTAATTACTATTACAATCAATTGTTTGGTGGCATTAGCATAGCAGAATAGTACTATAACAAAATGGATGTCAGAATAATTTAATTCAGTGGTTTCTACATTTCAATGCTTCATCGTGCACCCCACCTCCACCAAAGACGACAATGTCACTAATGTTGTACCGTAATTTCCTACCTTGAAGAATTTGAGCTTACGTGATGGCTAGAATAGCATTTTGAAGGAAATAACCTGATCCTCCAAGCTGGCTTAAACCCAAGACTGGAAGGAAGAAGGAAAATTTCCACATACTATGAGACAGTGCAATATCAAAAATATATAGACCTAGAGTTTGACGAGTTCCTTTACAAAGATCATCCATTATAATGGGACATCATATACATTGTTCAAAAGAGCAATTATTTTTCTTTAATCCTTTGAGTGCGTTTGTCAACTATAGTCCACGGCCTGTAAAAAACGTACGACAATTCGAATCATGCTAAAAATGCATGCAGAGCTTTCAGGCAACCTTCCTTTATTAGTTTAAAGAGAAATTGTTTAAACATTTTGTCCAACAACAATATTCTGAGTCTAAATGAAATAACACTAATTTCTCTCTGATGTTTGAACGAATTCTGCTCATAAATGAATTTTTTACCCTTTTTGCTGTAGAATTACACAAAAAGAAAGAGAAAACATCTGTTCTCTAGCGCACTACAGTAAAAGTTTGAAAGGAAAATAATCGCCAGAGAGAAATTTCTAACAGTGCACCTAAGCTGAGATGAGGTCGTCTCTAACCAGCAAAAGTGATGCAATTAGCAGATTCCTGTTACCATACTTCATTTTATCTATATTATCTATCTTCATTTTCCTTTCGTGTTCCCTACATATTTTACCGTTGCACACTCAATGGATCCCACCTAAGTATTACGTTCACCGAAGTACGACGTAAGCAATAGCAAAAGAGCTACAGTAGAGAAGAAAGCCGACGATGCTGCGTGGACAAAATGCTTTATATCCCTTGAGATGGATAAGCATGAGAGATATCAAAGAAGTGTTTAGCCATGAGTAGAAGGTCAGAACTCAAAATTAATTGTGATACAAAGTGGGATGAAAGTGCAGCAGCTTATATTGCAACTAAGCACTCAGCAACACATCAACACCAGATATGCCGTGGCGGAAAAACAAACATCCAGTGTTTTTCCAATCAAAAATTCTTACACATATTGCATTGCACTAAAAGACAAACGGAAAGCTCCGGATTACTGATTTATGGGTGCATTGTCATTGAGAATTTTCAACTGTGATAAAGAAGTATCACAAATACTGAAAATATGTTTATGAAGGCAATGTGATGGGGAGGGAAGAGAGGGCTGAAGCGCAAAAATAGCCAGCCAATAAATCGGCCCGTGGCATTTTTCGCACATACCTCATGGTATGGGTCTAAATGGGATATTTCTCTCTAGTTTTTCAAAGAAGTTGCTTATTTTTGGGAGTAGAAGTTCTTGGTGTGCTTCCAAATATTTTGAAAGTAAAATCTTATCGAATATACATCATTATTCCAGTATAAACGTAGGAAAATTTGGAAGGTAAGTAATAATTTTAATAAAACAGCATATCATCAGCAATGGAGTTGCTCAGACAAGTTTTTATCAGATATACTTTGAATTCAAAGCTTGAGAAGTCTTTTCACCGCTTCAATCCTCCCCATTCAGCTAAACTTTTTGCAGTACAAATTGAGGAGAGGGATGCATAAACAACATGGGCACAGCAAAATATCTCGATAAAAATTGAATTATACAGTATCAGTCTAAGATAGTTGAAAGAAAGGAGGTTCTAGAGAATCTAAACATACGTTTTAACAGATAATAAATAAGTTTTTAGTGATTTATTAAGAATATAATGAAAGATTGCGTATTTTAGATATTTTCTGCAAGGTTGCATACCCACTAGGGAGATCCTCTAATTACTCATTATCGGAAGTTACCCATGAGCCAAAAATACTGTAAATACATGCATACCTATCATATAAAGAAGTAAGAACAAAAAATTTAATCAGATCCTGTATAAATCCAATCAACACATGGTAAATTTGTGCATATTCATTACTTGGCCATGTTTATGCCATTGAAGAACAATGACTATCTGTCACAGGAAAAACAAACTTTAAAATTAACAAAGTTAAAAGAAGAGAGTAGACTGCAATTTTCTGCCAGTTCTCTTTGTGATCACTTGGTGCAGAAAGTTCTGAAAATCTTAGTTGCTTTATAGAGTAGAATATAAAAAGAAAGCATCTTAGAATAAAATTCAGTTAGTTTAATTAAGTTAGATTAACCTCAGTTTGACATACAATAACCACTTCAAAAGAGTGCTAAAAGTTATACAACATTGAGTCTCAGGCCCCTAAGACCTTCAATGGTAGACATTTTCATGACTCCTTTTACTTAAATTTGGAATTCTTCAGAATTTAAACTCAAAAAGTATTCCCTCGAGATATGACCACTATCAAATTTGGCATAAAAATGTTTAATGATTTTTTTAGTTACAAAAATTTCTATTGTCCTGGAAGACCAGAGGTACATACTCAGAATGTCAATGATTACCTGAAGTCAAAATTGCATGATTATGATTAGTTAAATATTGTACCTGTGAAGCTTGACCCTCTGTATTGATTCCAGGTAAGCCCTTTCCACCAGAAACTCTATCACTGACTCCTCTTCCAGAAGAACCATCTTTGCCTTCACCACACCCATCACCTCCTGATGCACCACCCAAAAATGTAGCATATCTCTTCAACATACACCATACACGCGGTAAAAACATTTCAAACTTCTTATCATCAAAGCAATTGTAACGATAGAGATGTTCCTGTAATAAAAAAGACAAATTGGAACAATTTAAAACAAAAATAATGTCCCAAAATTTCTAAACATTTTAATTGTTAATAAATAGCAAAGCATAATAATTAGACAAAAAAGATCTTTTTAAAGGAATACACAGATGTGGGATCAATTAATGGCAAGAGGTAAGATAGTACACATCACAATGATGAAAAGCTAGATCTCCACAATATCAACAATAGTATTTAGAGATTAAGATACTGTCTATAAATCATCATCATCAAATACAGTTGATGTTAAATTCAACTAGTAGTAGAAATGATCACCGAAAGATTCATCAATCAAATAATACTGTCTTTTAAAGGAGAGCTTCAACATTTAGTTATTAAGTCAACCAAGTTGATTAGTCTGATTCAGTATTCTGATCAAAGGGTAACAAAAATCTTTATCTACCTCTAAATTAACAACAAGCTAGTCAGTGGTCAAGGACAATCTTGGATTTGTTAATTTTTTTTCACCAGTTTAAAGCATATTTACCAGAAATAAAGAGGGAAAATGGGAAGAGAATTTCAACAAAGATTGTAATCTTGTGAGGTAAAACAACATGAGGATTGAACCCAATATATATCTCTATATAT
>KZ308583.1:458997-470266 GCA_000376725.2 Ladona fulva
ATCAGCATACTAAGAATTTTCTTTTAAATTTACCTACAGGAATGCAAGATAAATGAAAGTCAAATTATAGATGTTAATTTGATAAAAACAATACAATGACTAGTTAAATCTAAAGTCACTTCAGTGAAAATTCTAACAGTCCACTACTCTCTGCAAAATCGATATATTTAAACAAGCCCTTCAGCAGGCATTGCATAGGAAATCAACTGGCATGTTCCAGGAGTTACTTTCGATTAATAAATTAATTGGGTGCAAATGCCCCATGCTATAATAATGAGTTGAAATACTTGCACTGTAAAACCAAAGAAATGTAAATTTTCATCAGAAATAAGTATTTCTTACCAATTTCTGGAGATGTGAAGTATTGATGGTGAGAGTATCTCCATGGTACCTCAGAAGTGTATGGTCTCTATCAGGGAGATAATCTATTTGTGGTAACCTTGGGCATGGTGTAGAAAATTGAACTGGATAACACCAAACCTTCCGACCTCCAGGTAATATTCCTCCCATCAAAGGACCAGGTGGTGGGTCTAAAATGCATTTGATGTTTTATGTCATTGTAAAAATTTAACTCTTGCATTTGTAATAAATACAAAAAAGTGTCATTTTTCCAAGCCTTAAGTTAGTCTTACCAAATACGTTCCAATGAATATAATACTAATAAAAATTAGTGCCACATATATTCCTCCCTTTATTCTAACATATAACTGCAACAATTTCAATCAAATTTTGAACTACCATCCCTTTATTGCCATTCATAACTATGTCTAAAATATTTCTAGTTATGCAAATAACGATTGATAATTTGCAATTCTGAGAGCCTCTGTTATTAGAGGAGAGCAACTGAAAAAGAGAAGTTAAGACTTTTTATCAAACTCAGTTAAGAACACAATGACACAAACCTGGAATTGAAATCCCTTGTTCCTTCAGTATCTCTAAGTGCTTTTCCCTCACTTTTTTGGCATAATCACATGAAAGGTTATATATTTTCAAGCAGATTCCTTCTACTGAGCCTTTTACAGCTTCTGTTAAGTGGGGCTGGCACTGTCTCTGTTAAGGAAATAACAATACTTAATTTTTATTACCTGTAATAAATAAACAAAAGAAACAAAATATGAAAATATTTATTCTTACCTTTAGATGAGCTAATCTATCTTGAAAATCATCATAGTTAGCTCCTATTGTTTTCCTAAGCCACTGAAATGTATCCTCTACATTCCATTTCACTATTTTACGGCTCTCAGGAGAAACATTCCTGTTGAGTAAGAATTTGGTAATTAATAAATATGACTCTAACTAACCTTTCATTTTCTAAAAGATAATATTTTAAAACTAATGAACAGCATTCATTTATGAAGTCTTAATTTAAGTCTTATTATAAGAACATTTTATTGTGATTAAAATAGTTGTAGTAACTAAACAGGCTCCTGGATAGCTAAGTGGGCAATGCACTTGCTTTTGGTTGAAAGGGTTTGATTATCAGTGGGAAACATAATGTTGACATATCATTGAGAAAAAAATAGTAACTATCTGGATTAACAGGTAGCTGATCTGAGCTGTCTAAAATGTCAAATTTGGCAGCTTGGGAGTCAATGTGCAGACCACATGTTACAGTTAGTAAATGCCATCTTTCTAAGCCATATCCCTTAAAGAGATGCCCTGCCGTTTTTAGAAAATAAATACTATTTTAACAGCCACAAAAAATTAATAGTTTTTATTTAGTAAATTATAGTGAAAACATAAGATACACATGCTAGTGAAATCAACTTCCACTAGGTATGGCAAGGCAACACTCAAATCATTCCAACAGTAATGTATAAAAAATTATAAACTAATAAATAATAAACTGATAAATAAACTTGGTGCTTGATGATTTAAACATAGTTTGGAAGTAGAAAAAAATATGAATTGTTAAGTTAGTTTCATGCTGCATACTTATTTCATTAGCTAAACAGTTCACCTGGATTCGATCATCTTCTTAGCTGCTTCTGCATACCGAGAAAGTTGCTTTCGGGCATCAGCGGTAAATTTGGGCTTACTGAGTTTAATGGGAACATCATTCATCACCTCTCTGTACATCGACAAAGATATGCCAGGAGGAGGGCATCGACAAGGGAGTAGAGGATCCGCTGGAGGAATAGTCATTTGAGTGACAGAGGAAGGAGAACTGCCTGGTCCTGGGGCTGGGGGCAACCCATGCAATCCAAGTCCAGCACCAATGCCTACGCCATCCTCAGCCACTTTTCTTTCCATTAACCACCTATTGAAAGATTCTCGTGGTGCATTTATAGATTCTCTAGAATGACACAGCTCTTGATATGTCTGCCTAAGCTTAGCTGCCAAAGAACAACGAAAGGCCTCTACTTCTGGATGTGGATGGGGCAGTGCAGTAGGAAGTCTTTCATAAATTATAACATTAGTAGGTACTTCTAAGTCCCATGGACCCCTGAAATATGCGTTAAAAATAAAGTTAGCACAAATACTATAAATTAAAGGCATTCAAACTTCATTTAAAAACAAAAATACATGAAGATATTGCAATTATCAGATGTATGGAGTCTGTATCTGCTACTTATTACTCCAAGAATTAACAATTCCACTAAGTTTTGCCAAATGGATTTCATTTCTTACCGGCACTATTTCTTTAAGAAATATGTTTTCAACATTTGTATGAAATTACAATAGCAAATGATTCCAACAGGATTGAATATATGTAAAAACTCACGCTAAAATAAATTTCTTGGCCATTGGACTCCCTAGTGATTCTTCAGATGCTCTTCGTTTAGCTATCGGATGCATTACTCCACCAGGAGGTGGTATTACAGGGCCGTTAGAAGGAGGCATAGCTCCAACTATTCCTGGTGGGACAATGGCTCCACTACCAGGACCACATTGTATTCCTAAAGGATCAGTAACAGGGTCAAACTGCAAAGGGAAAAGAAAATCAACAGGAGAAATAATAATGTAAATCATATAAGCTTTCATAACATTATCCTGCAAAAGTAGAAATATTTAAATCACCTCAATTTGTTTCAAAGCCAATTTTTTCAGTGGAATTTTGCATAAAATATTTAAAAATTACTAAAATTTACCCATAACTATGGCATAACCTAGAATACTCAAATGCAGGAATTGCCCCTTATTACCTCATATTGGAGTAATTCAAATGCCACTATAAAGAACATGATAATCTATTAGTGCAATATCCTGAAATTTTCAGTAAAAAAAATTAACTACACTACCTTATCAAGGCTAAGTTAATAACAGTTTAACTACAGAAACGTGCCTTCAATTGAAAAATACAGTTATTTATTTTATCAAATCTTAGAAAACAATTTATACAGACCTAAGGTGATAGTACCAACTGAAGGTATAAGACAATATAGGTTGATGTACTGTAGGTCATTGACAAAAAAGACGCTCTTGTTGGGAATAATTTATAATTGCCCAGGGTAAAAATTTTATTTTAACTAATTCTACAATACTACCTCTTTGAAATTGCACATATTTGAAGGTTTCAGCACTATGAGTGCAGCCAGAATTGTGTAGTTGAAAAGAACTATACTGTTCAAAGCGTAATTTACATTTTATACCATGTGTTGCCAGTTTTCACTCAATTTAAGTGTATGAAATCAGAAAAATAATCATGAGGATTGCTTAGTCAACTAAAAGCATGCAAGTTCTGAGCCCCAAATGTGCAAAGGAATTTATAATGTCATATGAACCTTTTACACCCACGTTTTACATGAATTTTTTTTGCCAAAAATTTGGGTTATAAAGCAGGCTGTGTCTGCAGGAAGATTTAGAATTTCCATGGTATTTATTGTCCTAAGTTTGTAGAATATGCTCCCAAAAACTTACTGGGTCATACACACAGGTACTCCTACATACGGAACTTAGAAATGAGACTAGATGATATCCTTGATTGGCCTTGGTAGTGCAATGATGGGAGCGATCATCTAGAAACAAGTCTAGAGTTCGAATGTCGGTTAAAGATAGTAATGGAGCTTTCCGTTCATCCAAAATAGTCTTAGATTTCATTTCAGGTTGAATTCAGTTCAATCAAAAATGAATAATTGTTTGAACGTAAAATAAATCTTGGTATTTAATTCGTAATTTAATAAATCCTTGGTAAATATACCGGATATAATACCGGATAATGGGACCTCAAGCATAGGAGATTAAAACCATGGTTTAGCTGCCTTCGTATTTAAAACCTTTCCATTTTCAAAAACAAAAAATCAGGAAGAAGGAAAGGTAAGAAGGTTCCACGATATAATTTGAAAGTTCCCCGATGTTATACGAGCATCTTACATTACTTCTTACATAATAACATAACCATTAAAGATTGGAATGTAATTGTGAGTGATAGAGACAGGAAAATTTGATGAGTATAATCTCCAGATTAAAAGGACAGAAACATTACATCAAACAAAAATGATTCTCTCACGATTATACAGAAATTTCAAACTTTTCGTGCTTCATTGCCATAAATTATGATTTTCAATTCAATTATTGAGATATCTGGAAGAAGTTAGTGAATTACGACACTGAATCAATACATTTTTTACAGGAAAAAATGAGAAGTGATAAATAATAGCATATTCCGATCACCAAACCGGCACTCCAATGGTTAATTATTATTTTCCGTACCATGAAATTTATAATTGATAACCACATGAATACAACGAATCAAAGAATGACATAATGAATGAAAAACCATCGCATTTTGCTGAAAGCCTATTTATTCACTAAATGATTCTGAGATCAGAACCCTGTGCAGTTTAAGATGCATTAAATGCAAAAATAACTTGATGCTAAAGTGGGAACATACAGGTACTGTACATATGTAATTAAATGTAATAAAAAGTTTACTTTCCTCACTTAATAATAACAGGAAAGCTGATTTTCAACGCAACGTGAAAACCATTTACAAGAAATTTAGAAGATTACATACACTTGATGCAATTAAACCTGTGGACTAACAATGAGTACAAAAATATACGAAATCAAAGTTTAAATAAATAAATTCATAAATTTTACGAAGAGATGATGACTTAAGACATCAAGTTAATATCAACCATCAACCCAACAATGCCTTCAGCATGCTCATTAACCATCCAGTTAACTGTTCTCCCTTCAAATGGACATGGGTCATGCCTAATGAAGTAATAAAAATTGTCCAGGAATTTAAAAACTCCAAAAGCATTGACATTTTTGGTATATCTAGCTTCCTCATAAAGCAAATGATCCATTATATAGCTGAACCTCTTGCTACATGCATCAATACATGTCTACAATCGGGTATTTATCCAAACCAGTTAAAATGTTCCAGAGTTATTCCCATATTTAAAAAAGGTAACATTGATGATGTAAGCTGTTATCGACCTATATCGCTGATACCTGTGTTTGGCAAAATATTTGAAACTGTGATCTACAAACAAATTTATTCATATTTTGAAGAGAACAATCTCTTTTCTCCAACTCAGTTTGGTTTTCGCTCAAATCGCTCCACTATACATGCTGTCTCTCACATTGTGAAACAAGTACTGTGTGGATTAGAAAAAGGAAGTTCTTCCACACTCACATTATGTGACTTAACCAAAGCCTTTGACTGTGTGTCACACAGCATACTTATTCAAAAATTATATTATTATGGCATCCATGGAAAAGCTCTTGAAATGTTTGAGTCATACCTGTCTGAGAGGAAGCAGATGGTTGATGTCAACGGTATTAAATCTAACATAATGTGTGTCAATCAGGGTGTTCCCCAAGGTTCCACTCTTGGGCCCTTACTTTTTCTTATCATGATTAATGATCTAAGTAAAAATGTTTCTACAGATCTAACCATGTACGCCGATGATGTGACATTTCTGCAAAGACATAATGATCCCTCTACAACCATAAACTCAACCTTTGTTGACCAAGCACAAATGTGGTTTAGTGCAAATGGTCTTCATCTGAACCCTGATAAAACCAAATAATTGGTGTGCAGTTTATGTAATCTTTACCGTGATATTGAGCCAGTTAAACTTTTGGGAATTCATATTGACCATAAGCTCCAATGGGACAAACATATTGAGTATCTCAGTGGCAAGCTTTCCAGGTGTATTTATGTATTAAGGAAGCTGAAGTTTCTTATACCCCCTGTACACCTAAGAAGTGCCTATTTTGCTCTTTTCCACAGCCATCTTTGCTATGGCCTTCTTCTGTGGGGCAATGCAACCAAGGCCAAGCATATATTTAATTTACAGAAAAAAGCAATAAGAGTAATATCTGGCATCAATTCTATGGAATCATGCAGACCCAAATTTAAAAATCATAAAATTATGACCATCTTCAGCCAATATGCGTATTATTGTCTAATAAATGTCAAGGAGAATATTAATAATTTTAACCTAAGATCTAATGTACATAGTTTTGACACCAGAACTAAGAATAACATTGACATACCCTACCACAGGTTAGCCAAATCTGGTAACCATTTCAATATTATAGGCCTTCAACTCTATAATAAATTACCTCCCAATACACGAGACTTGGATGGAAAAAGGTTCAGGGTCTATCTTTCTAAGTTTCTAACCAATAATCCTGTATACTCTATAGATGAACTACTTAATTGTAAGTTTGTAATATAATTTTGTATTTTTTGCCTTTCATTTTGATTATATATTGCAACAACTTCCGATACTTGTAATTGTATCATAAGTTTTGATGTATGTTTGTTTTGACGATGTCTTTTACCATATTNATTATTATTATTCCTGCGGAAAAAGAACACGATTGCTTCAAACGCATATTTAAAAATGGTTAATTTATAGTTTTACTGGTGTATCAAAATATTAAAGGTATATTTCATTCTAGATACATTTTATGCATTAGCCAAACTCGTACGCTCAACCGTAATTTAGCTGAGAAAGTGGCATATGACTGTAAAATATAGTTATAGCTAGCATGGAAATACATAAGGACGTTGAATGGAGAAACACTTTACAGCTAACCTCTCGCAACGTTCAATCTTCATTAGAAAATAACTTAGGAGCAAGAATCGCTCTACACGTAACACGGAAGGTTTTCGCGCCAAAACGTACATCTGAATGCGTCGCGTCAGGGAGGGGGGGACAAGTTTAACGCGAGTACTTGCAGCAGGCGATAGGTGCGCGCTAAATTTATAATGCGGCAAAAGATCTTTCTCAAGTCAATATTATTGACAGGACTCAACCGGTATAATGAGTTACCACAAAATATTGGAGAGAAAAAATTTTAAACGAAAAAAAAACCGTGCAGAACTGTAAGTTACAATATAATATTATAATACAAATATTAAGACAAATCTTAAATACATTTATTGATACAGATGGTGATTAAGAAAATAATTTTCCTTACCTGCGGTTTGATCATAGGAGGCATTTCCCACAACGACTCTCCGGTGAGCTTATTCCAAAAATATGGACGATTTTCCCTTTTACTCCAAAATTTTCTCCATCCTTGCACTAGCAATTCATGTGGGAGGTCATGTTCTAGAAAAGCTGCACCCGAAGCTGGAGGGCCCTGATATGCGGACAGAAATCTTAAGAAATTACCCTTGATACGAGAGTCATTATTATAAGTATTAAGTCACCGCGAATTAATATTTTCAAAATTTATTATATTTATTAATCTACTTTACTGAAAATTTTCAAGGTTATATTTGAATGTTATACTCAAATGTTCAATACAAAAAAACAGAGGGTACACTTGTTTGCGCGGTAGAGCTTTGAACATGAAAATTAAGATTATGTTGGTGTAAGCAACACATAATGAAACAATAGAGAAACTTTTTACTACTTCACAACCTTGAACCACGTAGCCAGAAACAAATCAAGAAACTTCATTGAAAGGTGTGTTAAATGTTATTTTTTTATAAATTCATTATAGGATTAAAAATGAAATCAGTCAACAACTTACTTGAGGAGTTTGTGGCATCTGCGGTGCCGGTGGGTGAATATGAGGATGCTGCTGGTGAACAGGGGAAGCTAAATGCTGTGGCTGAATTTGTTGATGGTGAATATGGTGAGGCTGAATATGGGATGATAACTGATGCACAGGCATGATTGGTCTCACTTGATTAGGTCCAACTGGTCCTACTGAGGCCGCCGCTGAACCTACAACAGCTTGCTGACCTGGAGTCTCCCATAACCCCGCATTTCCCTGTCCAGCAACAACTTCTGGCTTGCTGTTCATTTCATTCATTTTGACGCCTTATCCTGTGAGTAAATGTTTGTTCTGATTACATGATAATGAATGAAGGTAATAGAGCAAAATAAATTCTAATATACAATGGAACAAATATTCATAGATCAAGGAATCACTAAAACTAAAACAAACTTAACAGTAAATACTCACATATTTAACAAAAGTAATTATATCAAGCCTTTTGAAAATTATTCAGTGAAGTTAAAGAAACTCTAAAAATTCTAAAGTAATATATTTAAAATCGATTATCGAAAAATATGTGATTTTACACGGAGCTATTGCTTCAATTTCATCAAAGACTGAGGTTCTTCCCGTCGCACAACAATAAAATTCATATGCACTGCAAATATTATGCATTCCTAAAAAAACGCCTCAAGAACTTCACAGCTTCAAAGCGCTAAAATTTTAAGGATGCATTGTTTCAAGAATGAGAAAATCAAATTATGCCGAAATTGAAAGCTTAATACTTCACAATCTACTTAAGTAACCAGAATAAAAACTTTCTGAAGAAATTATACGAGGAAAATTGAGATAATAAAAATCGGCAAAATAAGATATATTTCCATGTACTCTAATATTCTAAGTAAATTTTAAGTTTAACTGTCGCGAAAACTTTATCGTGTATTTACAGAAATAAACCGGAGAACCGATAATAAGCAAATATTGTTAAACGTCAAAATTATTTCATCCGATGAAATAAAAGTTATACTAACCAAAATATCGGGGTAACTAAGTACTGACAGTGATGTAATATCCATCAGGTGACATTTACTGCCAACTTTTTCTATTAAAACAATGATCACTTCACAGTGTTTTTATTTAAAACCTCAAAGCGTCTTAAGCAAAACGTAGTTGTTTACAAACTTTCGGCCCACGTGAAATTTAAAGTAAGTTTACAGCTTAAATTGAAGAAAATGCTCACTTTTAATTAAAATATCCAATGCATGGTACTTACGCGAATGTTTTAATTCTAAAAAATTGAACTTTTAACCAATATTTTACGGATTCATTCATGATTTTCAAAACTTGACGAAGTAGCCCCTAACTTTGACGACGCCATTTGCTCTCAGCTGAAGATATCACGTGATCAAAACTTCGCCTCGCATCTTTGAGATGGCGCATTGAGCAATTTTTTATTGTGTCTGGATTGCTGTCGTTGAGATGTGAATCTTAAGCAAAACAATTGTTTATGCTCTGAATAACTTGTCGATTTCATACCTTAGTCGACGAAGCATCAGCGTCTATCATTCCGTTCGAAAGGTTGTTGTTATTGTGTCAATACCCATAAGATGTCAATAGCGTTCGTTCAACGCGGTCGCGGACCTCCTAGCCCGGCCCAAATACAAAAGGTGAGCCTTGACATATTTCAGTATATTTGTATATTAGGACGAATGTTTAAGAACTATATTATTATTATATCAATTGAGCGTGAGAAATTGGTTGGTAGGTGGAATTAGCTTGAAAACGACCTATTGTTATGTTTCTCTATTCTCATTCAGATGCTGGACGAAAATAGTCATCTAATTCAAACGATACAAGAGCATCAAAATAAAGGGAGAGTGCAGGAGTGTATGCAGTGAGTACCTTTGATTTAGTTATTGCCATTGAAGTATTATTTTGGAGTATTTCATAAATGTTTCATGCATTCATTTTCAGCTATCAGCAAATTTTGCACAGAAATCTTGTTTATTTGGCATCTTTGGCCGATGCAAATCAGAATATACAAGCTTTACTACCTGTAAGTATAACTTATTATATTTCACTCATTATTATAGCTAGTTTTCAGTAACATCCCTTTTTAAGGCTATGGATGAGAACATGATTATTAGAGAATTGTCTCTCTTGTATTTCTATTGTTTACCGAGCAAGTCGTTGCGTTGGCTCGTTTTTGCTTGCATTGCACAAGTATCAAATCACAGAATAAAGTGGGTTCGCTGCTCTCAAAAACTAGGGAATTCATTATATGCTTAAATGATTCGAATCGTGACATGAGCTGAACAGCTCACGACATAGTTGACTTCTTAAATTATTTTATTGTGTATTTGTGAATGATTTTCTTGTCGATATTACGTGCCTCTGTTACAATTAAATTTTACAATTGGCTAGTTCTTTTATTTACTTGTATTAGAGAAAGGTGAATAAATTAGCATGGAAGAGCCATGCAACTGAATCCCAAGGAATAACAATAATTTATTATTTTTAACTTTCCTAATGGGTTCTTTTAGTTAAAAATAGCAAGTTCTCTTCCCCTTAAATTGTAAACCTGCCTTCTTCACTAATCATAATATTTTGAAAAATTACTGTTCAACTACAAAAACAGAGTCGATGCTTTCGCAAATCTGAAATTAATAAATTAACTTGTTAAGACTGGTTCTTTAAACATAGGTGAGATGAGGAGGCACTTAAACATAAGAAATGATTAACATAAACGATGTTTCCTTGCCTGTTCCTGTAAATATCATCTTGTTATGCATCTTTTTGAAGGCTTTTGACCTTTTTTGTATTATCACATGTACCATAAAGATCCTAAAAGTGACATCTCAAAGCAAACAGAAATCACCCACCACTTGCGAAGTAACCAAAACATCACTAACCTCCACCAGTTCATGTCTTCTTTCTTCCTTTGTCAGCTCCCTCCACACTTTTTACACACAGTACACATTATAACCCCTAATAACTTTATATATTCATTGATTTCCTTATCTATATCAGAGGTCTGTATGTTAGATCAGTGGTCAACAACATTTTTCTACTTATGGTCCATGTTTTTACAGTATTACTTCCCTGCTGTATATTGGCTTCCCAGTAACTAAATTCAGAGCTTGTGGAAAAATATCACAAAAAATAATTTATAAGAATAATGAAGCTTATTAACTTAATACATGTATATTTTACCCAAACAAGGAAGTTTAAATTGGTGTCAAATAATCAAGTACAGTCAATTCTGCTAAATTGGGACTAGAAAATTTTGGCCCAATCAAGCGGCTGCCCCTATAAAGCGAATTTTTATTAAAAATAAATATTTAAACTGGTG
>KZ308583.1:470743-543518 GCA_000376725.2 Ladona fulva
ATATCTTCATCCTTTTGCTTAAAATTGTTAATCATATAATATCACATATACATATTTTTTATTGTTGTCCTTTCAAAGTGTACTCAAATATACTTAATTATGAATTTTCACTCCTTGTCAGTTTTGACTGTCTATGTTATTTCCTAGAGAATACTGCCTACCTGAAAACTTAAAACACCCTCAATTGGTAGAGACCTGGTTGGCGATCACTGTGTTAGCTGAATCTTATTACATTTTAATAAATGTGGAATTTTATATAGTTATTTTATTGTGTTATGGAATTTCACATAGTAAACAATTCACTGATCAACTATAAAACATAATTTTTATTTGTGTTTGAGGGATGTGTAACTCAATCTTAAACATTTTAGTTTTAAAGCTGCTAAATCTTTCTCCTAACCATAGGGTTCTCTAGAGTAAGAAAATGTAAAACAGGTCTATAGTAGAAGTACTCAAACCCTGATCATTCACTTGCTGGGAGGCTGCTATAACCATTAAGCTATCTTCCTCATTAGTCTTGCATGCATTTATGGGATGCTTTGTAGTTTAAAAGGCATGGTGATTGTTTGAGTTAGTAGGTAGTAGTTCAGCTGCTTGAAATTATGATACTGACAGAAATTTTGATGCACTGGAGATACCTCATATTTAAGATTTTCTGCTTTTTGACAATTTTTTACTTTCAGAAAGATATCTCAGTTAAGTTTTTGAGCAGATTGAGCTTGTCTAGCATACTTTCTTTTATTTGTGTACTATATGTACATCTCTGTTTTACATAACATGTGGATATACCTACCTTAACCAGGTTAAAATTTAAGGTAGTAAATGAGTGAAATATATTATTAAATAACTACCCAAAGGAAAAAGGCTATCTCTTTGTTCTTAGTTAATCCGTTCACTGTGGATACCTCCATTTCCAATGCATTTATCACTCCAGTGGTGGAGGATTAAAGTGGGAAAGGATTAAATAATTACTGAATAAGTAAAAAGTTTTGATTTATAGGTGGGTTTTGGAATAAAATCTCCAATGTACTCTGATAGGAGGTATGGCAACCATAGTTAGCCAGTGTTATTTTATTAACTCATGTCTTTAAAATATCTTTTGCAATGCAGCCACCTCAAGGTCTATCTGGGGGTCATAGTATGCATGGTGGACCTTCAGGCCCACAACAGCCAGTAGGTGGACAGCAGCCATCCATGCCCATGCCTGAAATGATGGGGAACGGCCCAAATTCTGCAACTTCTCCTCCAGTTGGTGGGGGAAATTCTGGTGCTACTACCACGGGAGGAATTGCAGCAGGAGCTGGAGGCCCTCCTGGACCCCCCCAGATGGGTGCATTTGGCCCTCAGCAAGTTCCTCCTGCAGGAAACCCAAATCAATATGGTTCAAGGGGTCCACAGCAGATGATGCAAGGACAACAACGTAAGTGAAAATGAGAAAAGCTATTTAAATGGAGGAGCCTTTTCATAAACTAATGTTTTAATTAAACTAATGTAAACTTGTTTTGTCCCAATATTTCTCATATAATATTAGATAAATTATAATTGATATGATCTTTGATTTCCTCATGAATTTGTTGATTTTTATCAATATAATGGGTTAATTTAATTAAATGGTATTTGTACTGAATTGGTTCATTTGTTGGAATATATATTTCATATATCTGCTAAGAATAATTTTAAGCAATTCTTTCCTTCCAATCATCCTCATCATCAGCCATTTTCAATCCGACGTCGGATGTAGGCCTCCCCTAGCGCTTTCCAATTCTCTCTATTCTGAGCTTCTCGTTGCCATGTTACCCCTTCATACTGAATGATGTCTCTGCTCCATACAATTACTTATATTTATCAACATAAAATTTAAATATGTTTGAGCCCCTTGCTCTTTCCTGAACGTCTGTTATGTCTTTGGCTTAATCTCAGAAGTATTTTTACAAGCTTTAATATTTTTCTGCCTATATTACTTGTACCTATAATAACTGTTCACTAATTAATTCCAGGTCCTGGAGCAAATCCAGGGCCTCAGCAATATCCTAGAGGCCCTCAGGGATATCCAGGATCGCAACAGCAGCCTCCATATAGCAGTCAGCAGTACTCAAGCCAAAGCCAGACTTCACCTCAGGTATCATAAAAAATTGTAATTAAAATGCTCAAAATATAGTTTATAATAAATAATCAAAGTATAGTTTGTTCATTGAAAGAACCTTACTTCTTGAAGAACCTTACTATACAAATGAAATTATCATTCTGAAACATAAAGTGTTAATTTATTTTAACATTCAAATTTTTAATTTATTTATAAAAATATTCCATTGTATTCTTGGTGTAAATATTAAAAAAATTTGCATTTCTTGCTCAGGTTCAAATAGAGTATCATTTGTTGAAAATTTAACGCTTTGACTTGGAATTGTTGTAATATATTTTTTGTATGAAATATCTAGGACTAAACTGTTTTTCTGGGAATGAAAGCCCTCTCTTCATGATCAAAGTCTATGTTTTGGATGCAACAAATCTCCAAAAGTGCATAACTTACTTGAAAAGATCAAGGATTTGCTCCACAAGATGCTGAAACCACACAAAATGATGCAACTAATTGCATTGAATGTGTAATTGGACTACATTCCAAAAGTTATTTTTCATCTTCCCCTATTGCTCTTAAGACCTCTGACCTTATTGCTCTTATCTCAGTAGCAGCTTCTTTTTCATCTCAGAGGTATTATTTAGTAGCATCAAGTACTATTGTATTCATTAGTAGATCATCCTTTCAATATGGATTTCTTTACAGTCGTATCCTCCTGTGCAACAGCAGCAAGGCTCTCAGCAGCCTCCTGGTGGGTATCCTCCTTCGTCTCAGTCATCTGGTGTTTATGGAGGGCCTCCAGCCACTCAGTCTCAAGGTTATGGAGGACCACCTTCTTCTCAAGGAGGTTATGGCCCACCCACGTCTTCTCAACAACAGCCTAATTATGGACCGCCACCTCCAACATCACAGTCAGGTTATGGACCTCCACCATCTCAACCTCCTCCAACATCGTCTGCAGCAACTCCACCCATTTCTACTTCCTCATCTAATCAGCAAGTAGGATATGGACCGCCAACATCTCAGGCCAATTATGGTGGGCCTCAGCCTGGATATGGGCCTCCATCTTCTCAAGGTTATACAACTTCAGTTGCAACATCAACAACGTCATCTACATCATCCACAGTATCAACTGCCAACAGCAGTGGTAATTATCCTGGTCCTCAGCAACAAGGTGCTTATGGTGGTGCTTCTGGATATGGGCCAACTGGTGCTACTCAGAGCTCTTACAGCGCTCAGCCTGGTTATGGTCCAACATCAAGTCATGCTGGCACCACTGGACCACCAAATGGTCCTCCACATCCACCATCCCATGCCCCATATCCCCAAGGTGGTCCATCTGCAGGAACCCAAACGTATCCATCAGCTCCTGGTCAGAATTACCAACAACAGCATCCTCCATCTCATCAACAGCCACCAAATCAGAGTGGAGGTCCTGGATATCCTCCACCACCATCAACTTCATCTCCATCTTTGCCTCCCTCATCTCAGCAGGGTCCGACTCCAACTTCAGGAGCAGGTCCACAACCTGGAGCTGGTGGTACCTATGGACCACCCTCATCTCAAGCTCATCCACCTCCTGGACAGGCATATACAGGGCAGCAGCCATCTCCAAATCAAGGAGGCCCACCTCCTCCCTCACAGCAAGGTCAACCACCTCCAGGTTATTGCCCACCTGGAGGCACTCATGGAGGTTATGGAGGTGGACCACCTCATCAGCAGCACCCACCACCTCCACATGGCCAATATCCTCAATCTTATCCTCCTCCAGGTCCTGCTGGAGGTGGATATCCTCAATATCGTACCCCTGGTCCCCCTCCTCCTGGTGGCAGTCATGCTCCAGGGCAGATGCCTCCTCCAGGTCCTCAAGGACCTCCACCACCCTCTCAAGGGCAATATGCTGCTTATGACCAAGGAAGGTTCCCTAATTATCAACCCCCACCACAGCAGTGAAGGTCTTCTTTGTTTTCCAACTATCTATTATGTGCTGATCAATGATTGTAAGGAACTTGCTCAATTGTCACTCATTGAACTATTTATGAGCCTTCTTTATTCTGTACGAGGTGATTGTTGTGTGCTAATATATCTTTCAAGTTAATCTTTTGTATTTTTACCAGACATTCCTTGACTCATCACAAATGATGAGTGTACTTGTGAAGTTTTTATCCTCGCTCATTTATGTTTGAAGGATGCAGATCCTCGGACTTGGTTTTCATGCAATGTATTATTTAACAAAAATAAATTTTTGTTGCTGTACTTTGATGTGCCTGTCATCTCATTTAAAGTCTATGATTATAATTCAGGAATTAAAAAGCAATAAAATGAGATAAAGCTGACTTTGTGTGGATAATGTTACTAAATATTAAATTATATTATTCCCTTTTATTGGTTTCAGGCTATTGAAAAACTCAAAGCCGTTATTATTTTTCATTAAATATGATCTATTATCACTACTCTTGGAAAAGATGATAATGCATCTTAATTCATTTTATGGATAATTCACATGAATCAAATGTAAGTAATTGGTGAAAGTTTTTAACTCAATCAAACTGGATAGTTGATTGAGAATCAGAATTGGCAGTATAAGTAAGTGGCACAAGACAAGTTTGTCCTCTATCTCTTGCTCTTTTAAGTATGTATGCAGAGGAAAGTATGAAAGAAGATTAGCAAGAAATAGATAAAGGGGGAGTTGGTGAGGATGTAGGGAAGTCTGTAATAAATACAGTCAAAAACTATACTATGTGATTCCAAAAAGGGGCCTACAAATTGTAGTAAATACTCTAAATGATAAAGCAAGGGATTTTGGATTTAAATAACAATCAGAAAAACTAAAGTTGCGAGGATGGGGGGAGAAGGGAGGAAAAGGGTATTCTAAGAATCAGACTCAAAGGACTTAACAACCAGGGGGCAACAGAAGAAGTATTCATTACCCATAGACAAGCTATCCTTTTTGTTTTTATTGAGTTGCAGCAGTTCTAGTTCTTAAAGTATATTACCAATGGATCCTAGAAAGGGAAGAAATAGGGAGCTATGGTCTTGGTCTAGGATGTACTAAAATGGGAAGAAGAACTGTTACCTTGTTTATGTATTATTTTGTGCTCATTGATTTTCATTAAAATTTTGGATTCTGATTAGCATCTGGAGCAATGTATTTGATAGATGCCAGTTTTGAGAAGGGATCAACATTTTCCTTGCTGTTACTCCTTCAGTTACTCAGAGTAAAGAGGATATACTGAGCATTTTTAATTATAATGGAAGAGGTTTTCTAAATTTTAAGGGTGAAGTTATTGATGAAAAATGTTTCTTCCAGTGGGAAGAAAGATTGGGTGAAGAGGTTAGCTTAAAAATAGCATCTTATAAGTCTATTGTGCAGCTCCTTAATTATAACTTCAGAACATTCATTTTGTTTGTCTAAATGAGATTGTTTGTAGTTATGATTGGAAGTTTAAAGAGGGAAACGGGTTTTGAGCATCCTTTACAAGATAGAGTGGAAGGCCACAAGTTATAAAAGATAGGGTGATTGAAAGAGTACGATCTGTGGTCTGTATGTGTAGGTTTACCGTCTAAATTCTATTGATGAATTAGAAATGGAGAGGGAAATGTCTTGAAATTTGATGTTAAAGAAAATTGTTAAAACAGAGTACATGGTTAATACAGAGTACATGGATTGAAGAAATTGAGGAAGAGGCCAAAGAGTCTTATAGAGCCTATCCAAATACATACCGTCATTGAACTATTGTTATTAAGTATAAACATGATTCAGGGAGATGTTATTGAATTTGAATAGGTTAGTTTCAAATTTATTGTTAATTATTTCAGGAAGAGGAGGGAGTACTAATTGCCTAAGCATCATTCTGTGAGAATGAAGGGTCAATTGAAAGTGGTGAAGTTTTCCCTGCTGAGACTTCCTCTGCAGATTACTGATATGAAATATAAAGGGTTTGGATTTGCTTCAAAAAAGATTTTTCTATCAAAGATTAAAGTTTCAGCCACCAACATGGACAATGGAATACTCAAAATAAGATGATCTAAAAGGTGGTTTAGTTTGCTTGCAAGTTTCTGTGTGTGCAGTTGAAATTCCAGAAACAATATTTTTAGGGAATTTGCAGACAATTTTTCACAAAAACTATTAATGGTTTTTTTAACTTTGGTAGAATGTTATTTAGGGGTGGGAGCCTAAATTGACTAGATTGCTTAGAAGATTTGGTTTGGTAGTCTTCTCTTACCAAGAAAAGCGACGAGAAATGCATGGTTCACATGCTTTAAATTTAGATGGAGAAATTGAAAGAGAAAAAGTAGCCGCAGCCGGGAATCGAACCTGGGTTTTGTCGTGGTAGCTTAGAGGACAGAGCACCCACCCGGAAAGTGGGGGACTGGGGTTCAATTCCCAGCTGCAGCAGACTTTTTCTCTTTCAATTTCTCCTTCTCTTACCAAGACAACAAGTATTAATCATTTACCTTTTCTCTCCAATCCATTCTAGTGCCTGATCTTTCCTCACTGTGTCAACCTATTTCAGTCTCTCCATTTTCCTCTATTACTGCACTTCCAAGCTCTTAAGATAATTTTCTTCTTTTATCCTCAGGGTCCAAGTTTCTGATATGTATAAGACGTGTAAAGTATTTGGCAAATCTTTTCCTTAAGATAAAAGCATTTTTGGGTTAGTTATCAGAACTGTAACTCGTTTGAAGGCTCTCCTCTCCATGGAAATTCTGCTTTCAGTGTCTGTAGTGTAGTTGCCATCTCTATTAATAAGGCTACCCAGATATTTGAAGGATTCTACCTGCTCCAGAAATATGCCTTCAAGTAAGACATGAACATCTCTTTTCTGTTTCCCAATCCTCACGACATTTTTTTATTGATCAACCCTATAAAAATTATTTGAGGATCTCCTCAATTATAAGGAGATGAACTTAACCCTTTAACGCTCATAGGTTTTCCTCATCTTTTGCTCTAGATCAGACGTGTCCAACCCACTGGCTGCATGCAGCCCGCAAAGCCCATTTGTGCAGCCTGTGATGTGTAACCAGAAAATAAACTAACTTTGCAAAATTATAGGTAGGGAATCCAAGGGCAAGTAATACTCAGGCACTCAGCATGACTCAGCCTGGGAGACAATAATCTTTAGCACCGGTAAGTACATGTCGCAAAAGGCTTTCATCCTCCCTCTATATTTCACTCTCCCCTCTCTCTGTGACTTTTGTGTTGTTTGCAATTCTTTGTATAAATCCCCGACTATCTCCCAATACATATTATAGAGGCGAAAGAGGTGACTATTTCTACTAATTATTATCTTTTAAAATTGAACCTTGGGCCAGCAGCAACTCAGCACAATCTGCCTCGTTAATTTATATTGCCTGTCATAGAGTTTAAATCATCTTGTGGATTATGTTACCTGCCCTGCTATACCAGGCATCACAGACTGTAAATTAGAAATCATCATCAGTTGGCTCTAGCTTCGAGCCAGTGATCCTCTTTATAAGAATTGCATCTTTTTAAAAGAGCACCAAGCGTGTAATTCAGCCAGGTGCCTGCAGATTTTAATATTTAAAAAAATATTAGTCACACAATATTTCTATAAATCACATCAACAAATTAATTGACGAATTGAAGAAGAATTCCATAGGTTTTTTTCTCTTTAGTTTTGGTAATACAGGTGTTATCATGCCATGAGAATGTCCCATGCTCCTGAGAAATTTTGTAATGCAGCCCTACAGCACCAAAAGGATGGACACCCCTGCTCTAGATGCATGGTGGCTAAATATTTAGCCAAAAACCATCTCCTCAAAAGTTGATTTTGTTTACTTATGACAGTGCCTAAAAATATTTGTGGATTATTAGTAATAATTTCTGACAATTTGGCAACAAATAACCATCAAATATTCTTCATAAAATGTCTACTAGGTTAAGTTAATTACTTGGTGACTAAATATTTAGCAGCCAAGCCTTAAAGAGCTAAGTGAAGCCATAAGGGTCGGTCAGTATCTGTTCATTAAGTGGTGAAAGTATTTTGAATATTAGAGACAAGATGAAAATCAGTCGACTTCAGAAGTATGAAAAAAATCATGATTTGACCTGTGCAGATATAATTTGGTAAAATATTTTCCCTTAAACATAATAAAATTTTCATCAAAATTGCAATCTTACTTCAATCACTGCATTGATTTATTCACACTCTAATTTACTCCTTCATGTCATTTAAAGTTTTAAATAAATGTTTATCTTTTTTTGTGTTATAACAGCTGTAGGTAATGAATTATTGTTTCCCCTGGCAACCATACAAAGCTGAGCAATAACAATCTCATTTAGAATAGAATGTCTGTGGAGCATGAAATGGATTGGGAAAAGATTTTAAAGCAAGCCAAAGAAGACTTTGAGGAGAAATATGACAAAAAGAATAAATCTCCTCTGAATTTGGAAGATTTTGAGCTAAACAGAACTTTGGGTACTGGTGCATTTGGAAGAGTTATGTTGGTGAAGTTTAAGAAAGATAGCAAATACTATGCAATGAAAATGCTTGACAAAAAAAATATAGTGAAATTGAAACAAACAGAGCATCTAAAGAATGAGAAAAACATACTGGCAGCTGTAAATTTCCCATTTGTAATATCAATGGATTATTATTTCCTTAACTTTGATTATGTATTTTTTGTTATGAAGTTTGTGAGTGGAGGTGAACTTTTCTCTCACTTGCGTCATTTTAAGAAATTTGAAGAAGAACAAACAAAATTTTTTGCAGCTCAAGTCATCTTAGCTTTAGAATATCTTCACTATTTGAATATAGTTTATAGAGATTTGAAGCCTGAAAATATTTTAGTAACTAATACTGGGTACTTGAAAGTGACTGACTTAGGTTTCTGTAAAAGGATAAATGGACGAACCTGGACATTGTGTGGAACTCCAGAATATTTAGCTCCTGAAGTAATATTATCCAAAGGGTATGGTTTTTCAGTTGATTGGTGGTCTCTAGGAGTGCTGATATTTGAAATGGCTGCCGGTCATCCTCCTTTTCAGTCCAGAGAAAGTTTGAAGTTATTTGAAAAAATTGTTGCAGGAAAATATAAGACACCTCCACATTTTAGCAAAGAAATTAAAGATATATTACAAAACATACTACAGGTTGATATAACTCGGCGTTATGGAAACCTTAAGAATGGAGTTGAGGATATAAAAAAGCACGAGTAAGTCTTCATTCCTTAAATTCATTTTAGTTATTTTACCATAAGATGTCAGGAAATTTTACTGAAATAGATTTATCAATTCTTATGAAACTCTATTTACCTAATGACTATGATGAAAATTCACAAATATGATTTCTTAATAGTGGAGGTACCACTAGTGTAGCACTATCAGCTGATCAAATAAAAAACTGTGATCAAACAAAATAATCACAAGATTCTGGAATGGATTCACATTTAGCAAATTATTGTTTATATATCAGTAAACAAGTCAAAATTTAAGCCTAATATATCTCATCCTAACCAATTGTTGACCTATATTCAACTTATATGAGCAATTAATGCTGAGGGGTAAATTAGTTGTTAACCTCTTGTGTTTAACTCTATTGATTCACCTTTAGCCATGAATCTTAGCCCACCAAAATCATTTCATAATAAAATTTAGGTGTGGTAACTATACTTACCATAAGATGGCTATAAAAATAATATATATTTTACCTCAAAATAAAGTTGTGGCTGAAAGTATTTGTGACCTTAATTTAAGGAGTGTTCCTATCCAGTGAGTTTAGGTCTAATCTTAATTACCTACATCTAAAATTTTGGATCCTGCTGGATCATCTTATATTCCTTCTTGTGTGACAGCTGGGATTCGCATGGGATTTTATATAATCTTCATTTCTTATCGTGTTTCTAATAAGCATGGAATGAGTCAAAATAAGCTATGAACTGTTTATTGGAAGAAAACTCAAATTTTGGGAGTTTTTCTAATATGTCAAAAATTTTTTTTATCAGTAGAGATCAGAATGATTGGACTGTCATTGAACAACTTAAAGTCTGACTAGAAATCAGGAATAGCAAGTATGAGGTGCACACAAGGAAGAGAGCACGATTTGATAAATTAAATTATTACAAGAGGTTTGTGAATTTCCAGTAACTGAGAGAAAAAGGATAGGGATAAAGGCTGTCATAATGAATCACAACTGATTAGCTCCAATATCTGGAGCAATTGCTAAAAAATAGCAGGTGGTGTAGCTGTTGCTCAACCATTTTATTATATATATTTATCCAAAGAAGTTTAACTCATAAGAAATCTCAGTTCAGATAGTTTCATAAATTGGTTGTAACATAAAAAATTACTTAAGTCACTACAACAGTTAAATTATCTCACACAAGAGTATAATAAATATAAATATTAAAAAGAAGAAATGAGATAATAGTTTTAAAATAATCACAAAACTTTATCTAAAAGATAGAAGTTACAAGTTTAGGAATGTTTAGTGAGGTTTCAATGCTGTGAAAAGTATGTTTAAAAAGAAAACTTTTGACTCTAGTCTTGCACAAAGAAAGGGAAATGCAAGACTGAAGATTGTGAGAACGTTATGAAGAATGTGGAATGATTATGAACAACATTATGAAAAATTCAGCATTGTTAATGTCAACAATTGCCAAACATTGGCAGATTACACCAATCAAAAAAGTAGTGCTGCTTCACTCAATAGACATAAAGAGTGTGTGGATGAGGTGGTGGTAAAGAATTTATGGTTCTCTTTAGCAAGATAAAGACACTAAAGTAGCCGTAAAGTTTTATTATCCTTTTTATGTAGAGAATAAACTTTACAAAATTTCAATCTAACAGGAAAGCTACCTTGAGAGAAGGACTCATTACCAATTTGAAACAATGAAGGAATAATAATATTAGCAAACTTAAGAAGAAAAGAAGCAGGTATTTAATTTATTCCAGAGGCTTTCCCAATTTTACATAAAACTGAGATTAAATTCTACTCACCAACTAGATATTGGAAAATAAATTCAGTACCAGAATAGACTGGGAACTTTGGAATTATTAGATTGCATGCTATTGAATTGATTGTTGACAAAGGAGTAAAAGTGGTCACTGAAAAGACTGGGTATAGTGAAAGTTCCCTTGATGATCTGACCATTAATATCAAGATAAGTCAGAATAACAAATAGTTTTTGAATTTTTAATGCTTTTTCAGGCGATTTTAGAAATATTGGATGACTTTAGGATCAATCTTGAGTTGTAATCTCTCTTATCTGTGGTAATTTTGACTTTTTATAGACATAGTAGTTTTTTGTAGTACAGATTGAGGATTTCATCAGCTGAATATCTCTGTTTCAAGTTCACATCTTGGAGGTGCAGCTTTAGAATCAGAAGTTCTCAGCTAAACTAGGTAGAATTTTTAGAGATTTACCTAAAATTATAGACTTTGGGATGGAGAGGTAGGATCATAACAAAGTTTTCTAAATTTTCATCAACTGTAAGAGTAAAAAGAATGTTAGAGCAATCAAAAAAAAGGCAGCTGCAAAAGGAATTCCTCAATTCTCTTTTCTAGGAAATGGTGGGTAAGGAGATGATAGATTTTCAGTAATATATTTGTGAAAAGGAATGCATTTTTGTTGCCTTAACAACTATGGATCTAGACGATAATGAGAATTTACATGGTATTATAGTAAAAACATTGTAATCAAATAAGCTCTTAGGGCGACCAAATAGAAATCAAGTAGGATTGAGGCAGAGTGCCGTAATGATTTCAAGAGATGCAAAAAATTATTCTGAAAGTGGAGACAAAGGGAAGTTAAATACAATTAAAAGCAAAGACATTATGATGAATTCAGAGAATTTTAGAGGTAGTGTGTGAATATGTATAGAAAAATGTATGTATCAGAAAAATCTGATATACAAATGAAACTGAATATTTGAATGACAACAGAAAAGATGGTTTAAATGGTTGAGGTAAGAGAAAAAATTCTTGTGAGAAGAATGTAGGCATGAATAAAATTTTATAAGAAATGCTGAAGTATGATTTCTAAAATTCAATGGATCTGTTATGCGACTTACTCTATTTCCATAACAAGGGTTAACTCATTCCCAATAACAAGATGAATAAAGTTATCTGTCCTCTTTGTGTACATGGAGATGGAAAGTAAGTAGTGCCCAATATTTAAGCAGCAAATACTGAAGTTTGCAAAGGCAGATTTAGGGCCAGGTAACTTTCAAATAACTTAGTTCTGGTCTTAAAAAGATGCTGTGAAGGGGTTACATTGTAATGGCTGACAAATAAACAACACATATAAGAGCAGAAGAATGAATGAGTTAGAGGCCAATATATGAGTAAAATAGGGTTGAGATTGGAAGATGGGATCCTACTGTGAAGAGCTATAAGGGAATAATTTTAGAGATTTAAGGAAAAGGGTTTTGGTAACTTGGCACGATAATGTGTGCACCTAGGAAAATTCCCAAGGAAAAATGGACATGAAAAAAATCTGATGGAACAGGGACTCAAACCCAGGTCTCCCAATTGCTGGTTGGTTGCTCTATCCATTGATAAAGGCCCTTTGCCTACAAAGTCTCCCAAACAACATGGAGAAATGGGATAGCTCAATGGATAGAACAACCTACCGGCAATTGGGAGACCTGGGTTCGAGTCCCAGTACCATCAGACTTTTTTCATATCCGTTTCTCCTTGGGAATTTAGAGGTTTAAACAGTTCCAAGAGCCATATTACAGGCAGTTAAAACTTGGAATACGGTTAATCAGCCTACCAGGAATCATCTACCTAAGCTTTATTACAGCATATGAGAGTACCATAAAAGTTATTTGACAACGTTATTTCCCAGATTAATAACAGTGAATTGTGTACTCATTCCAAGGATGATGCAAATTGAAAATGTTTCTCTTTGTTTTAATTCAGGTTCTTCAACAATGTGGATTGGATTGCTCTATTTAATCAAAATGTAAAACCTGTATTTGTTCCCAAAACAAAAGATGATGGCGATTCAAGTAACTTTGACAAATTTCCAGAGGAAGATTTGAGGAAATCATCAAAAGAACTTTACCCTACAGAATTTGCAGAATTTTAATACAATTTCCTCATTTTGCTATAAAGCAAAGAATGGAAATGATATTTATATATATGCAAATGGTAATTGATATTAAAATTCCTCAAACCTAGCATAACAATGTCAAACATTACCAATAAAATCTTCCATGTTGTATTAAGTTGTCACAGTAATTAGTCTCCCAAATGTACTAGGTGAGTATATATTGAACACCTTAATATTAGTAGTTTAACCAAACGATAGATGCATTGTCTGATGATTTATTCACAAAAGAGCAGATTTAATATAGGAGAAAAGATGCACAGACTCCAAGAAAACTTATGGAACTACCACCATGGACGAACTTTTGCTGGGAATAATATTTTTTCTACAGTTTCTATAAGGATTAATAACACACATATAAAAAATTGAATTAAGAAAATACAAAGAGCTTTATTTAAGTGACACTCAAGTAGTACAATGTTAACTAAAGTGATTCTCAGTCAAACTTGTCCAACAACCCCACTGGGATGAGGAAACATAGGATGGGAATAGTTCAGAGCCTCTCAAACCAACTATCATACAGGTAGCTTATATTGTCTGATATGGTGCAGTTTTCACAGGTTTCCCTGCCAATAAAGAGAACTTCCACAATCCTTTCACTATGATGAAGCCTTAGAATAAAAAAATTGGTACATATGCACTCAATCATAAATTAATAATTAGCATGCTTATTTAATGCGCAAGATTTTGGATAAGAATACAAAAGCATCCAACCATATGGGTAACTGAAGAGATCAGCTTCTTTAACAAGTTTATACAAAAATAAGTCAAGTATTCTATAGCCAAGATTGTCCACAAGGACTTAATCAAAATTATCTCTGAACTCTTAATTAAATAGGATGTAAACCAAAGAAGCAAAAGATTCAAGGAACCAGTAATGGAAAAAATAATAAATTTAAAAGACATTCTATTGTTTGAAAGAAATTATGAGATATATTATGTCCAATCAATCAACTGATTAATAAATTAATCATGAGGTTATTTTTGGGTAGTATCATAGAAAACTCACAGAATATTCAGTATCATGTTTTCAGATTGCACTTTGTTTCATGGCAAAATAGCAATAGAACCAGCTTGCACTACTAACATAAGCTGTTTTTCCCATTAAAACAAGAGTAATAAACAGAAGCATCTTTACTTAGACATAATAAGAAATAAATGTAACTAAAAATTCTTCATAACCATTCCATTTTTAAATAATTACCATCAGTATCAACTTCTTAAAGAGTCTATTTCACAACTCAAAGTAGATAACCTCTATAAAATTATAGAGGATATCTAGATATCCTAGATTATAAAATAGAAACACAGCATTTTACATCAGTCCTTAAACCTTTGCCCGATTCCACATACAGCATTCCAATTTCTCATTAAAAATCACCATAGTGGAGAGATATGGAGATATAGCAGCAATGATGAAGTAGGTACAACATAAGAAAATCATGAGAAGATGGAATAGTAAGGAATGAAAGATCATAAAATATAGGGCATCTTAATGAGAGCCAACTGGAAATTTATGCCAGTGAAAGGAAGAATATAGAAGTTGCCTTTCATAATTTGTGATAAGAGCAATAAAAATCATACAACGGATGAATAGTAAACAACTACTATTGTATACTTGTTGTAAAAATTCTATAAAACTTACTCAATATTTATTATGAAAAATATGTAAATAAATTACTTCTATAAAATTATATGAGCTAAGCTAAATCACAAAAGTGAGATTTTTCAAATTTTAAAGCAGGTGAATTTTTATCTACAACTCTTCTTTCTTTGCATTACTTCTGTTTTCACTTATATCCTTCCCTACTTTCTTTCTGCTATGCTCACAATTACATTTTACATTCTTTGAATCATGATTCTTTTGTGGAACCAGATCCATTTTCTTCAACACCTTTACAGGGCTAATCAATCTTTTACTCCATTCCTAAAAAAGGAGAAAAGATCTTAACAAGATATCAAAAACAAAAATAAAGACAAAATTGAGATAATATACCTCATCATTATATACTGTAATAGCAGGTGAATTACAATCATATTTATTTTACACGACTGGTATATCATCGTTAATAATATGAAAAATAATGGACAATTAGCAAAGTGATTGTGTATAGCCTTAAACCCATCATCATCTGCAATTTCCTTCAGTGCATTTCAGTTAATTTATTTTCAAAATTTGGAAGCAGGATATATATTATGGATAGGTATACACGGTATACACATCAACTTCTTATCTTTGCAATAAGATCACATAAGATTTCAAATACTACTACTATAAAAGCCTGATTTATTTAAAGTTTTGGTCATCCTGAATTTAATATCATTCATCACATAAAAACAGATTATTTAATAAGGTCAAAAATAAAAATAACCTGCTTTCATTATAAAGTCCATTATTGAAATAATTATGAGCCATGGCTCAAAAAAGTAAAAAGAAAACTGTAGAAAAAGATAAGAGCTTCAAAATGAGTTTGCTATACTCATTGAAAAGTACTTAACTATTAATTTCTTTACCTTGAACAGAGTGGCATGATAACAAAATATACTCTGCGGGGTCAAATGCTCATCAGCAAAGAGTCTCCCATATTCAGCAATATTCTTGGCTTCAGAGTCATGCCTTTTAGCCCATTCAATTTTTTCTAAGAGATCAGATAGATCAGACTTAAATGGAACATAATGAACCTCTGGAATGAGCTGAGGGTAAAAATGCTCGTAGTAATTGGAATCCTGCTTTAAGACCAAAGATCCCCCTCCTAGAAGATATGGAAGTCGATATGCCGCCACAGTACCATCAACTGTAACTTGGTACTTATACTGAAAAAAGACCACATTATTATCCAGTAAAATAAAATAAGAGAAAGCACAATAGGAATGTCCAAAATTGTAAAGTAGTAATGTAATTGTAATGAATCTTTATGTTTTCTTTTGAGATGGTTTATAATCTTGAAATGAAAGATCATCAAGGGTAGATTTTCAGGAATTTCCAAGGTAAAAGGGTTTTCCTTTCTTTTGAAAAATAATCTATCCAACTCAACAAGCAAACAAATGTGAATACATTGTGTTGAATTAAACTTATATTGACACTTTATGTGATAAAAGAAAACTATTTAGGCTCTTGAAATAATAAAACGGGACCATACATCACTAAACTTGGCATTCACCTGAATGAAACCATATAATTTCAAAGATAATTCAACTATCACGATGATATCTATAAACAAAAGATTTACCTTTAACTAAGAATATTTTGAGCATGCCATGAAATTATGAGGTGAAACCTTCCAAAGAAGAGGCTGATCTTTTCTAATCAAACTAAATGCAATGAATAAAATATTTTCAATTAGCAATAGTTGAAAGGAAAAGCTAACATTTTCTAAACTACTTTCACAAACATTTTTGCCATCGACCTCTGATTGAGCAATCACAGTTCAATACAGAGTAAGTTTTGACTAAGAAATGAAGGAGAAAAAGTCTGCCATAGCCAGGAATTGAACCCGGGTCCCCCACTTTCCAGGCAGGTGCTCTGACCTGCTACCACGACAGAACCATCTCTCCTTCACAGGAAAATAGGTAAGGGTGACTTTGCGCAAGATGGTGCGCACCCAGGAAAAATCCCAAGGAAGAATGGACTTGAAAAATGTGTTTACAACCAGAAGGGGATTTCCTTTCCATCACTTTGTGTGGCCGGTGCTTCTAAGAAGCCAAGACCGCGAACGATGCCGCCATGCGGATGAACTCGCAACGTCCTTGCCCACAAAGTATCCCGAATGGCTTGGAGAAATGTTCTGCTGGGATAGCTCAACGGACAGAGCACCCGACCGGCAATTGGGAGACCCGGGTTCGATTCCCGGTCCCGTCAGACTTTTTTCAAGTCCATTCTTCCTTGGGACATCTCCTTCAATTTCATGCGCTATGATGGCACACAGAGTATCATAGCGCATGAAATTGAAGGACAGATAATTCTGCTGTGGTAGCTTAGAGGTCAGAGCACCTGCCCGGAAAGTGGGGGACCCGGGTTCGATTCCCGGCTACGGCAGACTTTTTCTCCTTCATTTCTTAGTCTAAATTCAAGCATGTATATCATGCATTCCTCCATTGCTTATATACAAGTAGGTTTTGTCTGATATAGTCGTGATAATAAGAGTCTTAGAGGAGAGTAAAATTGAATAACTGAGAAGTAGATTAAAAGTCAGGGCCCACTTCAGAGTGAAACAATTGAGGCACATGCTTCAAGGTGTATGAGGAAGGAGGCTTAAGGGTAGCCTCCTTCATACACCTTGAAGTCAAAAAATCTTTTTTCAACTAATGGAAGTCATTGAATTGAAAGTTTGATTAAATAAAATCATTACAAAATAATACCTGAAAACAATCAAATGATTTAGACTGATTGCTTACATAAAATTAATCAAATAACTTATTCCCAATCTATTTCAATACTTCCCTTTCCCCACTGGTAGGAATTTGATGATAAAAAAGTCCCAGAGAGCACTCAATGTTATTCACAGAAATCTATTGTTATATCTCTTTGTCCTGCTCCTGAATTTGTAAATACGTTTCACAATTCTATACAACAATATAACACAGTTTTATTTCTCTTTGAAACTATAGTAGGTGTTGCAAAGTTTAATCCCAGGAACTTCTGAAATGCCCTCCATAAAAAAATAATTTCTTTCAAAAGATAAATTTGTCAATATGAAGTTTCATAAAGCTGGAGTTGATAAAATAAGATACACAGGTATCAATCTACTATACCAGTAGGATCATAGTTCATTGGCAAAGAGCATACACAACAGAAAATGGATTATGGTCAAAAATAGTAATGCTTCACAAGGTAGCTGGATCAAAATGCCTTGCCTTCCGGATAGCCGATATGGCTGTTCCACTTTCGGTGGAAGCAATCCCAGGTTTGATTCATGGTGGTGGCTCATTTGTGCAAAATGACCTTAAGTGTTAAGCACTTTTAACAATACTACTAATCAAAAAGCCTCAGAAGTAGGAAACGTCAGTTTCACGAATCTGAGCTGTAGCTCTTAAATATTTTTATAAATATAGTTTAACATATATATAGTAAAACATGGATGAATGGCAATAAAAATAATTATAAATATCAATCCTTAAGATAAAGCTCACATCAAAGAATTTGAAGAATGAAATGTGAGGAACTTTGGGTCCATAAATTTCCTCTTTATCTCGAAAAAAGAAAAAATTTGTGAGTGATGCATTGAGAAGATCAGGATGCTCACGGGACATGGAAACCAATTTCAGCCTTTCAGTTCTGGAATCACGTCCTCTCCAAAAACCTTTTTCAATTCTCTCTTCCCACGGTAACTCTGTATTTCCTTGTACGGACAGCATATCTAACGTGACCCTGTTGATTTTGTTAATCAAAGAGATAATAATAAAATAGTAAATAATATCAACAAAGGAAAATTTTAATTTACCTCAAATAAATATTACCTTCCCATACATTGAAGAGCTGCCTCTGTGAGGTCATATGTGGGCATTACAATGTCATACGTGTCTTTAGACCCACACCAAGAGAACATTGGAGAAATATATTCACTATTATCTGCATCTTTCTTCAAAACTAAAGGCCAATCCCCAAGATTTACAAATATTTCAAAATCTGGCAATTTAACTTTACGAGATAAAGAAAGGAGGATCTCATCCATGAAAGTTTTAAAATCTACATATCGTCCGTAGCATTTCCGGTGAATCTGGAATAATATAAATCAACGTTAAAATGGATAAAATAATGGATCATTAAACGTATTTAAAATTACTCAACACTGGTTGGATGATCACCAAAATATTCACAAGCACTGAAAAGCATAAAATATTTTACTTTAAAAGTATTACTTCACTATAAAAATACCATAATAAAAAGAACAGCAGCCTTACTTGATTGTTTTTTACTACATAATTACAAACGCTAACACTCCCAGGACGATCAAATTTCGCTCGTATCTCTCGGCGGATAGAGGTAAAATTAACAGATGGGAAAGGTTTCAAATCTTCAAAAATGTTTTTGTACATAAACTTATTACTTTCACTCTCACAGCCGAATTGTTTCGACCACAGCTCGAAATTTTTCTCTGGACAGTCACATTCATCACCATGTACCGGCCCTTAAAACGAGAAAATGCAATTAGCTTTTAAAAAATATTTCTGTTAAAAAATTGTCAAACGCACTTCATAATCTCTTCATTACCTGATGCAGAATAAGGAGATCCGGCAACTTTAACACCTTTATATTTTACATGGATTTGGAAATTGTAGCAAGAGTTGTAAACTTTATATCTAACTATGAAGCTCCCATCTTTCCTATCTAGTATATTAACCCATGCTCCGCAAGATTTATCATCCGAATCTCCGGTAATATCAACAGTAAAGACATCTCCTGGCGTCTGCGTCAGTCTTCCAACAAAAATCAAACAAATTTTAGCGAAGATAAATTAACGCTATAACAATCTGCGGATAAAAATATCGAATCATCAACATTTGACTGAAAAGCTGTTACCTTTTCTGCTTTTCGTCAACGGCGTGAATGTAAAAATACCGCGCTGGCATGACAATTTTATCAGGATAGAGGCCAGGTCCCCATACTTCTGTATTTATTGGGTCTACATCTTGCGAGTTTGCCTGCGATGAAATCAGGTATACAGGGAGTAAGATAAATGTACGAAGAAACAGCATTTCCTAGACAGCTCTTGACTTTTGTGCTCACGCGGCACTACGATATGTATATTTCAACTGTTAGATGTTACAGGTTTCTTCTACAGTTTCCTCCTATACGAAAAATTTTAATTGGAGCATAGGAAAAAGTCACGGCGACAGGTGCTGGACTAATTTCTTGATTTGATGTAGGTGAAGGAGATGTAACTGTGTGGATACTATCGAGAATATCTTGCTCTAATTAATATCATCATAACATGTAAATTTAATTGCCCCCCACCACAAATCTTTTAGAAGACGGAAACTTTGGTTTTGTATTTCATACCAACCCTAAGTAGAATAGATCGATAAGTTTGTGTACATTCAGGGTATTATATGAGTTTATGGTTCAAACCGTTTAATTTTTGAGTTGAAAGCTTGTTGAAAAAATGGACAAAATTTCATTTGGAGAATTCACAGAAAAGGAAATCTTGCAATGACGAACTTAAGGGTAAATGTAATTGAACTATAATGGCAATTCTGTATTCAAAATATTTAATTTAGAATTCCTTTTTCAATAAAATAGCGATATGTATGTTACCGTATTTCCTTATTTATGTTAAAGAAATGAAAATAACAAATTTCGGATTAGCGGCGAGGAAGCTGCTCAACCTGCAATTGGGGTACTCTGATATTTTACCGAAAATTTCTTTTTGGTGAATTTACAAAGTTCTGCTTTTACAGGTAATACAATTGATTCTGATTCCTGAGAGATTTTTTTTCTTTGCAATGGGGGGCGATGCTTCTAACCTAAGTTCCGTAAGTTGTTCGAACACGCCCCCTATCCATCTTCCCTTGCAAATAATACAGAGGGACTTAGGGCATCTCTACCTTTAAATCGCTCACATGCTTTGCTTATCGCCCAGAGGCAACCTTAGGGACTGTCACAGATTGACTGAGAACTGGGGAAGAATCGACTATGGCAATATATTTTCCGCAAAAAATAGTGTAGTTATTAGATAATCCAAATATTATGGTTTGCAATAGTAATTGGAAATACTCGTTTCATCATCTCAGTTAATGATTTTGGGATGTTGATGTTAAGACAATTATGTAGCCCTGATTATAAAAGATCCACACAAGAGAATTGAATGTATTTCACTTCTGGTGATTGTATAGGACTGATTACATAATTGAGAGCCCAAAGGTTTTTTAGTGCCCAATAGTCCCAAATAGCCATGTTTAACCACAGAATTCTATTCGGTATGTACTAATGTATCATTCTACCATCTGCTTCTCAAAGAGTGATGCAGCTGTTTGCCACCAATGATCTGAGTGAAATCCAATTAGTACTCTCGCCTTATCCAATAAATCCTTAAACTTATGCTGTCCTACTTCCTGTACCAACACCAAAAATTTGTCTCCAACCTCCTCTTGTGTGAGGCTTTAAATCAATGCTTATTTCTTGATTCCTAGTTTCTACTTCTTCATGAACAATGTTTGATGCCTACATGCTGATGGGATGGGAGTTCTATTGAGTGAAAGACCTAGTCTGACTAGTTCTATTAATTCACTCTTGACCTTATTTTATGCTATTCTGATTATGAAGAATAAAATCCACAAAACTTGATGTAAAAAATTATTTATTTTTTATAAAATACAACAAATGTGAAGTTACGGAATTGCAGATATAATTATTCAACTAACGATTTTGACATATATGGTCCATCTAATTCATAACCAATCTTTCTGTAGTAGTTTCTGGTACCAACACCTGAAAAATTGAAATCCATTAATCACTGAAATGAACAACACTGAACAAAGCAAATACTGAACTACACGAGTTTACATTCATACATGAAGGAAGTAGAATGACTTTATTTGGTATAATTTTAATATTTTATCCCTAGGCAGCTAATAGTATGAATCATTGAAGTCATGGTCACAGTTTATTAATTATTGTGGTCTCTGTCTGTGAGTACATATTTATGTATGTATACATGTGCATCATCATCAGAAGCAATTTTAATCCAATGTTTGATGAAGGCCTCCTCAAGTGTTTTCTGATTCTCTCTACTCTAAACTCCTCATTGTCATATAACCCCCAAGTACTTGATGATATAAAAAATATGATGAGGGATATATTTTTAAAAAGTTGGCTATCAAACCAGTGATAACCATTGGTTTGCCAAACCCACAAACTAATAGTTTTCTATTATTTCTGGAGGATCCTACAAGAAAGTGACTGTGACTTCATGGTCCTAAATACATATAAAAAATTGGTTTAATTTATAAGTTTAATGAATATATTTTTCATAAAACTTTTAAGATGATAGACCCCAACATTATATGAATTTACTGATGTATAGGAAAGGATACTAAAACTATAGAGCAGTCATAATATAAGATTACCTGAAATGACAACTATCTTAGAAGATCCATGCTCCTCTCTAGCAATTCTTTCAGCTTCTTCCATGAGGAGCATTCCATATCCTTGATGCTGAAAACGAGTTGGGTCTCTAGGAGCATTTACAGGAACTACACTTCCATAAACATGTAACTCTCTAACAATTGATGCAGCACAGCCTTTCAGTTCAGGCCTGAAAAAGTAACATGCTAAATTAATGGACAGATGTTTTCAAGCTCCTATATTAAAAGATTGATGAAATTACTTTCACTATCTTTGATGAGGTGCTGATATTCCAAGACACCAACATCAGCACATCAACAGTAGACTTGTGCATCAAGGATTTAAAAGAAATGAAAAACCCTTTGCTCCTTAGAGATTTAAAAGTGAAATTTCTTATAAATGATTCTAATATAATAAATAACATGATATAATAAATTATTATAATTCTAATAAATGATTTGCTAGTGCAATATCTTTTGAGATTTACCCATTTCTGTAAGTACCACTAGGCATAGTCTATAACCCCTCAATGATTGTCAAATAAACTAATGGAAGCTTATACTGGAATCTTCATCTCCCCTAGAGGCACTGCCTTCTCAAAGATACCTTCAGGGCCAGGTGGGAAGGATTGTGTGCTGTAATTATTTAAAGAGCTATACTGGTAGTAGCCTAGCAACTTGTGGGGTTTCCCTTGACTCAATGGTCTTAGCTGAATTGCTAGACAAAGTGTGCCTCACAACAATAGGTCAGGAGGGGCTCTTAAGAGGAGAACTAAACCTAGCTAGGGGAGTAAACTCTGAGCACAGATCCCAGCCCTCCAGGTTAGGGCATAAGGCTAGTTAATCTAAAAGTACCTTTGTGACAAAACATATAAATGTGCCTCAAGGGGATGATGGAGGACTCTCAAGATATCAACCTAAACAGACAGTATACAGAAACAGATAAGTATACAGAAATTAGTAACATAGAATGTAAGAACAATCTTAAAACAGGGAAAGTGCCGAAAACTACCAATGAAATCAAATCTATGGAGGCAGCCGAGATATTGTGGAAATATGTAATAAAGGAAAGACATATATTTATTTATAAATGATGATCAATTGGCAGCATTCAATAAATTTCATTGAATAAAGTCTAGATTCTTTGGCCGGACTTAGTGGTAAGACATTCTACAATGACAAAGACAAACTTAGTAATATCCACAAAATAAAAGTTTATTACGACCAGTTTCAGCTACAAGCCATAATCAGGTCCTGACCTCAGGAAACCGGTCGAATAAACTTTAATTTTGCGGATATCACTAAGTTTGTCTTTGTCATTGTAATTTCATTGAAAATTCCAGGATAAATTAAAATTAACTTCAATGATAAAGTAGCACACTAAAGTAGAGATCCCAATTCACTTCCTAAGCTCCACAAACAGTACATAATATCCATTCAACAAGTAACACATGTAAATGCTAAATATATTTAGTCTCAACATAAAATTTTTAAAACTTACCTATATGTATCTTCTGAACATTTTCTAAGTCTCAACAATCCCACTAGAATGTCTTGTTCAGGGTCTTCATATGAAAGAAAGGTTTCCCAACCGCCATTAGCATAGTAATCCCTTCTGATCTGTTCTACCTACAAAATGTCAGAATTTATAATTAATAAAAGCATACAAAGAGAAGATTATAAAATCTATAAGATTTTATTGCCTTGAGATTTGACTGTTGATTGCAGTCACAATTTATGGTTATGCAAGCTACAAAAGCATTGATTCTCCATTACAACCAAACTTTTAAAGCAATTATATTTGCAAAGCTCTAAAGAAATCTTTTAAAACTTACCTCATAAGGTCTAATTTTCTTATGTATTTCTTGAATACCAACTTCTCTGGTTCTTACATCACGACATTCCACACCTAATTCTTTCATTCGAGCCAAGGCCAGTTCTCGAAGGTTTCCATGCTCAACTCCAGAACTAAGCAACATATAATAATTTAAGCATTAAATAATCAGACATTAAGAAAATTCGGTAATCCCCTGAACATACGTTTTTTTCCATAAATTTTCTCATCAAAAGTTAGTTCTCAACATGAAATCCACTAGAACAAAGGCTCCCAAGCTTCCAGTTCAAGAGAAACACATTAACATAAAGATTTTAAAAGACTAACTACATCAATTTTTCATTAAAACTTTATTCTGAACTGTAGGTAATTTATGAAGAATTTACAATAATATTTTGAAAAGAACCATAATTCACCTTTTCTAATCGATTTGGATCAAAATGTGCTTTTTATAATTCAACAATCAATCGCAAATGGAGAAATATTTATATAAGACAAAAGAGAGACTTGATCTCTTAGTGGAATGTGTACAGTTAATGGAAGAGCTGCATGCATGTTGCACGCAGCAGGTTAGAGCCTTGTATGATCCTTGAGTTTTGATCAAGGGAAATAATGCCTCTCACATCTTTTGCACAATAAAGAAACATAACAATGAAATTGAACTGAAATTATATTTCAATTATCTACCTTTCATTGCTTAGTTTGAATCAAACATTAAGTTTCTAGTACTTTAAAACTGCACAATTAATCCATTAAGTGTGAGAGGTTAACATACAAATAAAAAATATCAGGTAGTAAAATATAAAAATGATGGCTTATATAAAATATTTCCACAATTTTTAACATTTATTTGAGGAGAATGTATCTAGTATATAAAATGAAAGATCTAGTGCTTTCCTGGCATATGATATGTATGAAGTCTTCATGGGTTCTCCACCAGGTCAAATAGATTTGGGCCAAATCTAAAATGCCCAAATCTATTTGACCTGGTAGAGAACCCGTGAAGACTTCAAGTACATTAAATATTCAACATTGGAATATAATAATATATAATGTAATAATATATTCAAATAAATATTTGAGGAGAATGTATGAAGTATTACCTTACAAGAGGCATTGGGATATCTCTTTGAACACGATAGACTCTAGTCCAGGGTGGTACAAGCGCTAATATTCTGGCAACCAAATCAACCAGAGTAGATGGAGGATAAGATCTATATCTCCCAGTCTGCCACAGCTCATACAGCCCAGTTCCACGAATGACCAGCGTAGGGTAGATTTTCAAGCCATCGGCACGAAACGCTGGATTCTCAAAGAACTCCTGGTATTGATTATACAAGATCATCGACTATATTTAACCTCATCAAGTATGAGATTTAAAATGTAATTTTCCTTGTTATGACAAATCATTACCAAGATAATTTTGAAGTAGATCTGAACTTATGGAAAATATAACTCACCACAAACTGCTCCACATCTCGCTCCAGATCAACATTAGGTAAATCAGGCATCATATGAGCCACCACCTGAAAAAGAAATTATTTACTTTGTCTTTTTTCAAGTTTTTTAAATAGCAAACAATGATATTTTTCTTCTATAATCAGTAATTTTCTAACAAAAACACAGATATTGCTGCACATAACTCACAAGGAGTTAGGTGATCAAAATTAAGTGATACCATATTTTTTATATGAGTCTCTCTCCACTCCCTTAGAAGATATGTCTGTTCAATAATTTTGCCTGAGAAATCCGGTCCTCCTCCATTGAGTACTTGACTTAGTACAGTTTTTCAGGATTTGCGATTGTTGTTAAAGGCAGTTGCCACATCTTTTTGACTGCTCAGTTCACAGTGCAGTGACCACAGGTTTGTGACCACTTTACAGACTTTTTTTTCTCAATTTATGACACTTTTCCTACAGTCTTTCATCTTTCATAAATCTACCATATACCTTCTTCAGCTGAGTTTTACCCATTCAAATCAAGATTCAATATCAAATGTATCCACTCGATGACAATCACATAAACACAGCAGTTTCTTTGGGAACACAACTGTAATGATTTCTGGTTTTCATTTCTTGAAACTTCATGAGATTTTAGAAGACCAATATTCCTTTTATCCTTTTCCTTCGAAGACATTTTCTACCATGACAAGTCCCTTCATTCACCAACACTTATTTTGCTTTGCGCCTTGCTAAAACCCAATAAACCTTACATTATTTCTTATATGTGATAGACAGAAAAGAATACAAGAATTTCTGTTGAATATAGAGACAATGTATTATTATGAAATAACATATCCAGGAAAAAAGTCACAGGCCAAGCACATTGCATCTTACTTTGATAGAAATTTTTCAAAAGAAATTACCTTTTCTGTAAATCTATCTACCTTAAGCCATAAAATTCACTCATAAAAATTTGCTATTTTCTGTCACATATTCAAATATCTGCTCTGATTTAATTAAATTTAAACCCTTTGACATTGAATTTTAACTGTATAACTTTCTTATTTTCAGTGATAGTCTTGCCTTCTTCTTCAGAGCAAGTATACAAGAGAAAGAAAGGATATATACTTTTCCATACAAAATTATTTGGTATCAAAAGGTACTCAACCTCTCTCTCTTGTGGATTTCCACAACATCTCAGCTGCCTCAATAGATTTCAAGCTCACAGGAATATCCATAAATTATGACAGCACTTTTGGAAGAATAGATACATGTAATAAACTTTGTTTTACATACAATGAATACTAGAGAATGAGATAGGCCAATTGCCGATTTCTTCCACTCAATATGTGTATTAAATAAATGCCATTATCATGCATGCAGATATGATGAAACNGGAAGATCGTTTGAAAGGAACAAGCCAGTGCCTTCCGACTAAATAATCCTGGGGCTTCCCCAATGTCGAAGCATCTCTTGCAGGAAGACTACGGGAGTTCTTTTAAAATGGAATTCCTCCATTTTGTGGGCAAAGGGTGAGCGATGAACCACTACGAACATTTAGAAATCCTTAAAACGCTTGGGAATCCTTCATCAACGATCATAAACAAGAACCTATACCCCTTCACTTCCCCTATCCTTTCTTCTACGGTGAAAACTTTGTAGCATTTTTGTAACTCTGTCTAACCCCAACCCCCTCCTTCATCCCCACTCCCTTGCTTTCCCCTCATTGCTCCTCTTCCTATATATTGTGAATTTGCTCTGTTTCCTGTACCTGAAGATGACGCGACGTGTCACAACCTATGTTGCTTTACTAAATATCCTGTGGTAACGAGTATAAGTGTCGTCTTATTCTTTTCATAACACTACTTCATTGCTCCAACCATTGAATCAAGGTATTATTTATACCTTTAAAATGCATTACATAAGAAGAGCATTATAGTGGATTTTAGACGTAAATGATTTAAAATCAATTAACGTAATGGAAGCTTGGAAGACATTTTCAATCAAGCACGGTATCGACATCATATCTTTGTCGCTGAAAAAACTGAAAACATCAACCTTATCTTCAGTTGAAATAGAAAACGTGCCTGACAGGACAGTAGCACTGATAAAGATTGTGCAGTTAATAATTTAACATTAAAAAAATTACAAGAAGGTCTAAGCTTAGCTTGAAATCTCGAGTCATATTTCTTGAATGCAGACCCTTCTGCTGAAAGAAGCCAAAAATTCAAAAGGAAGCTGCAAAACTATCTAGCTCCATTCTGAGAAATTTACAATTACCCGGTAAGAACCAGCAAGCAAAGTATTACAGATTTTTTAAAGAGGGAAGAAGATACAAGAACTTTAAATGAAGAAAAAAGTTCTGAAAGTGAAGGTGATATATATCAGATGAAAATGATTTCCCTAATATTGTAATAAGGAGCCATCCTTAGATGAGGCCACGTCATTTTTGGGATTTGTGAAATCCTGCTTTTTTAAACAGAGTCAGATGGAGCTTCAAACCCTTAGTGATCAAGAGTCACCAATCCCCAGAACCCCCCTTGAAGAGTGACATGATTTAAAGACAGCCCCTAAAGAGACATTCTCAAGTTAAACACATAATTAAAAACAAAGTGTTGTAATAGTCACACTTCAGAGGCTAAAGATGAAAGGATTGATCCAACTTACAATTTTGTATTTATTTATATCTTAGCCACTAAGCCAGAAAACTGGGTAACATTATTAAGTACACATAGCAAGGACTATCAAACAGATCAATAAATAATACTGTTGTTTGTCACATACTTACTTTAAATCCAGCATCTTTGGCCATACTAAAGCTTTCACATACTGCACGAACTGTATGGCCCCGATTAGTATCTCTTGCCACATCCTCATACACTGACTGAACTCCTATCTCAAGACGAGTGCATCCATAACGAAGAAGATCACTAAGATGCCTTCTTAAACAATAGTCAGGGCGTGTTTCAATTGTTATTCCTATACACCTAGTTTTGCTTTTTTCTGAAAATCTGAATGGGAGAACATTTAATTTGAAAAGTAAATAAATTAATAATAGTGAATTAAGACCTAATGCTNAATTTTTCAAAAGAAATTACCTTTTCTGTAAATCTATCTACCTTAAGCCATACAATTCACTCATAAAAATTTGCTATTTTCTGTCACATATTCAAATATCTGCTCTGATTTAATTAAATTTAAACCCTTTGACATTGAATTTTAACTGTATAACTTTCTTATTTTCAGTGATAGTCTTGCCTTCTTCTTCAGAGCAAGTATACAAGAGAAAGAAAGGATATATACTTTTCCATACAAAATTATTTGGTATCAAAAGGTACTCAACCTCTCTCTCTTGTGGATTTCCACAACATCTCAGCTGCCTCAATAGATTTCAAGCTCACAGGAGTATCCATAAATTATAACAGCACTTTTGGAAGAATAGATACATGTAATAAACTTTGTTTTACATACAATGAATACTAGAGAATGAGATAGGCCAATTGCCGATTTCTTCCACTCAATATGTGTATTAAATAAATGCCATTATCATGCATGCAGATATGATGGAACTAAAAGGTGCAATTTACTAGATTCTGACCAAAGAATTAGTGTGAATACAAGGTGGCTTCTAAAGGAAGATGTTTTTTTTTTGTTTGAGAAGTAAAAAGAAAAAGTGAATAAAATTTTTGATTATGAAGTGTTCTTGGATACAACAGATAAGTGGTTAGGGAAAAGGGAATTTGATCTGAAATCATCCTTTATAATGGATTTAAAGAAGAAACTTATTTTGTAAAATTTTCACATTAAATTTATATCTAGATACAAAGAGAAGATTATAAAATCTATAAGATTTTATTGCCTTGAGATTTGACTGTTGATTGCAGTCACAATTTATGGTTATGCAAGCTACAAAAGCATTGATTCTCCATTACAACCAAACTTTTAAAGCAATTATATTTGCGAAGCTCTAAAGAAATCTTTTAAAACTTACCTCATAAGGTCTAATTTTCTTATGTATTTCTTGAATACCAACTTCTCTGGTTCTTACATCACGACATTCCACACCTAATTCTTTCATTCGAGCCAAGGCCAGTTCTCGAAGGTTTCCATGCTCAACTCCAGAACTAAGCAACATATAATAATTTAAGCATTAAATAATCAGACATTAAGAAAATTCGGTAATCCCCTGAACATACGTTTTTTTCCATAAATTTTCTCATCAAAAGTTAGTTCTCAACATGAAATCCACTAGAACAAAGGCTCCCAAGCTTCCAGTTCAAGAGAAACACATTAACATAAAGATTTTAAAAGACTAACTACATCAATTTTTCATTAAAACTTTATTCTGAACTGTAGGTAATTTATGAAGAATTTACAATAATATTTTGAAAAGAACCATAATTCACCTTTTCTAATCGATTTGGATCAAAATGTGCTTTTTATAATCCAACAATCAATCGCAAATGGAGAAATATTTATATAAGACAAAAGAGAGACTTGATCTCTTAGTGGAATGTGTACAGTTAATGGAAGAGCTGCATGCATTTTGCACGCAGCAGGTTAGAGCCTTGTATGATCCTTGAGTTTTGATCAAGGGAAATAATGCCTCTCACATCTTTTGCACAATAAAGAAACAACAATGAAATTGAACTGAAATTATATTTCAATTATCTACCTTTCATTGCTTAGTTTGAATCAAACATTAAGTTTCTAGTACTTTAAAACTGCACAATTAATCCATTAAGTGTGAGAGGTTAACATACAAATAAAAAATATCAGGTAGTAAAATATAAAAATGATGGCTTATATAAAATATTTCCACAATTTTTAACATTTATTTGAGGAGAATGTATCTAGTATACAAACCCACAAACTAATAGTTTTCTATTATTTCTGGAGGATCCTACAAGAAAGTGACTGTGACTTCATGGTCCTAAATACATATAAAAATTGGTTTAATTTATAAGTTTAATGAATATATTTTTCATAAAACTTTTAAGATGATAGACCCCAACATTATATGAATTTACTGATGTATAGGAAAGGATACTAAAACTATAGAGCAGTCATAATATAAGATTACCTGAAATGACAACTATCTTAGAAGATCCATGCTCCTCTCTAGCAATTCTTTCAGCTTCTTCCATGAGGAGCATTCCATATCCTTGATGCTGAAAACGAGTTGGGTCTCTAGGAGCATTTACAGGAACTACACTTCCATAAACATGTAACTCTCTAACAATTGATGCAGCACAGCCTTTCAGTTCAGGCCTGAAAAAGTAACATGCTAAATTAATGGACAGATGTTTTCAAGCTCCTATATTAAAAGATTGATGAAATTACTTTCACTATCTTTGATGAGGTGCTGATATTCCAAGACACCAACATCAGCACATCAACAGTAGACTTGTGCATCAAGGATTTAAAAGAAATGAAAAACCCTTTGCTCCTTAGAGATTTAAAAGTGAAATTTCTTATAAATGATTCTAATATAATAAATAACATGATATAATAAATTATTATAATTCTAATAAATGATTTGCTAGTGCAATATCTTTTGAGATTTACCCATTTCTGTAAGTACCACTAGGCATAGTCTATAACCCCTCAATGATTGTCAAATAAACTAATGGAAGCTTATACTGGAATCTTCATCTCCCCTAGAGGCACTGCCTTCTCAAAGATACCTTCAGGGCCAGGTGGGAAGGATTGTGTGCTGTAATTATTTAAAGAGCTATACTGGTAGTAGCCTAGCAACTTGTGGGGTTTCCCTTGACTCAATGGTCTTAGCTGAATTGCTAGACAAAGTGTGCCTCACAACAATAGGTCAGGAGGGGCTCTTAAGAGGAGAACTAAACCTAGCTAGGGGAGTAAACTCTGAGCACAGATCCCAGCCCTCCAGGTTAGGGCATAAGGCTAGTTAATCTAAAAGTACCTTTGTGACAAAACATATAAATGTGCCTCAAGGGGATGATGGAGGACTCTCAAGATATCAACCTAAACAGACAGTATACAGAAACAGATAAGTATACAGAAATTAGTAACATAGAATGTAAGAACAATCTTAAAACAGGGAAAGTGCCGAAAACTACCAATGAAATCAAATCTATGGAGGCAGCCGAGATATTGTGGAAATATGTAATAAAGGAAAGATATATATTTATTTATAAATGATGATCAATTGGCAGCATTCAATAAATTTCATTGAATAAAGTCTAGATTCTTTGGCCGGACTTAGTGGTAAGACATTCTACAATGACAAAGACAAACTTAGTAATATCCACAAAATAAAAGTTTATTACGACCAGTTTCAGCTACAAGCCATAATCAGGTCCTGACCTCAGGAAACCGGTCGATTAAACTATAATTTTGCAGATATCACTAAGTTTGTCTTTGTCATTGTAATTTCATTGAAAATTCCAGGATAAATTAAAATTAACTTCAATGATAAAGTAGCACACTAAAGTAGAGATCCCAATTCACTTCCTAAGCTCCACAAACAGTACATAATATCCATTCAACAAGTAACACATGTAAATGCTAAATATATTTAGTCTCAACATAAAATTTTTAAAACTTACCTATATGTATCTTCTGAACATTTTCTAAGTCTCAACAATCCCACTAGAATGTCTTGTTCAGGGTCTTCATATGAAAGAAAGGTTTCCCAACCGCCATTAGCATAGTAATCCCTTCTGATCTGTTCTACCTACAAAATGTCAGAATTTATAATTAATAAAAGCATACAAAGAGAAGATTATAAAATCTATAAGATTTTATTGCCTTGAGATTTGACTGTTGATTGCAGTCACAATTTATGGTTATGCAAGCTACAAAAGCATTGATTCTCCATTACAACCAAACTTTTAAAGCAATTATATTTGCAAAGCTCTAAAGAAATCTTTTAAAACTTACCTCATAAGGTCTAATTTTCTTATGTATTTCTTGAATACCAACTTCTCTGGTTCTTACATCACGACATTCCACACCTAATTCTTTCATTCGAGCCAAGGCCAGTTCTCGAAGGTTTCCATGCTCAACTCCAGAACTAAGCAACATATAATAATTTAAGCATTAAATAATCAGACATTAAGAAAATTCGGTAATCCCCTGAACATACGTTTTTTTCCATAAATTTTCTCATCAAAAGTTAGTTCTCAACATGAAATCCACTAGAACAAAGGCTCCCAAGCTTCCAGTTCAAGAGAAACACATTAACATAAAGATTTTAAAAGACTAACTACATCAATTTTTCATTAAAACTTTATTCTGAACTGTAGGTAATTTATGAAGAATTTACAATAATATTTTGAAAAGAACCATAATTCACCTTTTCTAATCGATTTGGATCAAAATGTGCTTTTTATAATTCAACAATCAATCGCAAATGGAGAAATATTTATATAAGACAAAAGAGAGACTTGATCTCTTAGTGGAATGTGTACAGTTAATGGAAGAGCTGCATGCATGTTGCACGCAGCAGGTTAGAGCCTTGTATGATCCTTGAGTTTTGATCAAGGGAAATAATGCCTCTCACATCTTTTGCACAATAAAGAAACATAACAATGAAATTGAACTGAAATTATATTTCAATTATCTACCTTTCATTGCTTAATTTGAATCAAACATTAAGTTTCTAGTACTTTAAAACTGCACAATTAATCCATTAAGTGTGAGAGGTTAACATACAAATAAAAAATATCAGGTAGTAAAATATAAAAATGATGGCTTATATAAAATATTTCCACAATTTTTAACATTTATTTGAGGAGAATGTATCTAGTATATAAAATGAAAGATCTAGTGCTTTCCTGGCATATGATATGTATGAAGTCTTCATGGGTTCTCCACCAGGTCAAATAGATTTGGGCCGACGTTTTGATAGCAAACTCTGCTATCGTCCTCAGCGCCCTGAGGATGATGGCAGAGTTTGCTATCGAAGTGTCGGCCAAAATCTATTTGACCTGTTAGAGAACTCGTGAAGACTTCATACATATCATACGCCAGGAAAGCACTAGATCTATGTTTAAGATGTTTGACAGGCATGTCTTTTATATTCTAGGCCGCAGTTTCAAATTTGAAGCAGGAGTATAAGGAAGGTGAAACAACTTTGAAAGATGCTCAAAGTTTAGCCATCAAAGTATTAAGTAAGACCTTGGATATGACCAAGTTAACTGCAGAAAAATGTGAGTATATTTAGTAAGTTATTGTGCAGATAAATTCATTTGGCTACAATTTACTACTCTAATTGTATAATATTTGCAGTGGAAATGGCCACATTGTCTCGTGAAAATGGGAAAACAAAGATAAGAATCCTTCCAGCTGCTGAGGTTGAAAAGCTAATCGCAGGGTATGAAAAGTCTGAAGCAGATGCTGAAGCAGCGAAGAAAGAGAAACAAAAAAGTTAATTTTATTTTGCTTGCATTATATTCCACTTATGATAAATTTGCTTTAAATAAACAATGTTTAATATGAATCTGTTTGTGATTATGTTGATTCTAAACACAGATGCTACAGGCAATGCAAAGGTAAGTTCTCTCTGCAACTCTTAGAGGTAAGCAGATGATCTCTGATATGAACAACAATGCAAAGAAATGTTTTTAACTTTCATAGTCCTATATTATACAATTTTTGAAATCCCTCGTCAATATATGTTGGCCCGTGCTATGTCTTTAATATATCATTATAGAAAAGATGCTTCTGAGACAGTTCTGTATGGGAGCAAGTTAGCAGATAGTTGCCTTTACTTGGTGACTTGAAAAGTCAGTATCATGCAATTCATGCTCTTTGGCTTTAACCACTTCCCCATTACACCTGAGATATTTTGTAGAAGAGAGTGGTTTAAAATCCAGTTGCACCTGAGGTAACTTGTATTTAGGATTTACTCCTTTTTGACCAGTTTTTACATTCAAAAAGGTATCTCAGTTAAACTGTTGAGTGTATTGAGCATGTCTAGCATGCTTTCTTTTATCTGCATTCCATTTGTAAGTATCTGTTGTTTTACCCAACATGTGAACTGTAAGCAAGTTAAAATTTAAGGAAACAAAAAAGTGTAATATGAAATTAAATAGCTATTCAAGGGGAAAAAGACATTTTTGTCATTATCAGGTAAGTATAAGCACACAAATTTACAACTATAAAAAATATGCTTTGTTTCAAGTCCAACTTATACAAAGAATTCACCAAGGAAGAGAATGACAGTGTTGCATTGCAAGAAATACTCTTCATCTTGCACCTGTCCTCCAAGGTGGTTTTCTGCCCTCTGCTTCTGTGGATTTTTATTGCATCTCCAATTCCTGAAAATTGACCACATTTTGTGTGCTGACAGCAGCTTTGGTGTTGTATTCTTGTCAGAATACTCATCAATGAAATGAAATAAGTACTAATATTCTTTAAATGATATCTCAGAACTCAAGATTATAAAGGCTCTGTGTTATGTTTAAAAAATCCATCACTTGAAAAATGTGGCTGTTGTATGGATTTATCAGACGTTTGTTTTAAACATTGTCTAGTTTTGAATGATAAAATCAGATAAAAAACTGCTGCAAGGAAGTCCTGATGCTAAATGACTCATGTAGACCATATTATCATTTTTCTTGAAGTAAAGTATGACATTTCATTTTGTTACTGAACTAAGTAAATCATCTCTGTGACTGAATTTATTTTTTAGAGGTATCCTAAANTGTTCGACCAAAAAGGGTCGAAGTTATGTATTGGTAGTTCGCCAAGTCATAACTGGTATGCGTGGCGCGCGTGTCGAGTGTTCGTTTTTCTCTCGCGATTCTCAGACGTTTGGGGGTGTTTGGGGGTCTCGCTCACTCCTCTGGGAACCCTTGAAGAGAACGGAATTTTCTGTGCCTTCAAGCCTTGCCGTCCTAAGGAAATTTTGGTGCCACGTGCATTTCCATTACGGTTTGTGTCAAATATTAGTTTTTCATTTATTCAATTATTTATCGTCAAGCATTCATTGTGTCTGCATTCTTTTTGTGTGATTGTGCGCGGAGTGTGTGCTGGCCCTTTCTTGGCCACCATCGCCTTTTCTCGGGCGATAACCCTCCCCTTGGAGGCTGACCTTTGCCCTCTCCTGCCATCTCGGCTCTGGGCATTTTCTCGGGCGATTCCCTCCCCTTGGAGGCCGTCCTTTGGACACTTGATTCCCTTGCCCTCTCCTGCCATCTCGGCTCTGGGCATTTTCTCGGGCGATTCCCTCCCCCTGGAGGTTGTCCGTCGCTCTCGACGCCCTCGTCAGAGCATTTTTGGTGCCACTCACCAGCACCAATCGCACACACGTCTCCCGCTGCCCACATTCACACCACACACACACATTACGCTCATTTATTGTAAATAAGTTTTTTTTCGAGGGTTTTTTTGGCGGTTGCCTTCTGCAACGGTCTTTTTTCCCTCTGGGCCAATAAATATTTTGTATTATTTCTTTCGACCCAAACTACGCATTTTTATTTTTATTTTCCTTTTAATCCAACCACGGGGGTCAGGCAGACTTGCCCTGATTCTCGACGAAACAGGTTATTTTAGCAGAAATTCAAATTTCATCATTTCTCCATTTATGTAATGCAATTAAATTAATATCAGATGAAAATGATTTCCCTAATATTGTAATAAGGAGCCATCCTTAGATGAGGCCACGTCATTTTTGGGATTTGTGAAATCCTGCTTTTTTAAACAGAGTCAGATGGAGCTTCAAACCCTTAGTGATCAAGAGTCACCAATCCCCAGAACCCCCCTTGAAGAGTGACATGATTTAAAGACAGCCCCTAAAGAGAAATTCTCAAGTTAAACACATAATTAAAAACAAAGTGTTGTAATAGTCACACTTCAGAGGCTAAAGATGAAAGGATTGATCCAACTTACAATTTTGTATTTATTTATATCTTAGCCACTAAGCCAGAAAACTGGGTAACATTATTAAGTACACATAGCAAGGACTATCAAACAGATCAATAAATAATACTGTTGTTTGTCACATACTTACTTTAAATCCAGCATCTTTGGCCATACTAAAGCTTTCACATACTGCACGAACTGTATGGCCCCGATTAGTATCTCTTGCCACATCCTCATACACTGACTGAACTCCTATCTCAAGACGAGTGCATCCATAACGAAGAAGATCACTAAGATGCCTTCTTAAACAATAGTCAGGGCGTGTTTCAATTGTTATTCCTATACACCTAGTTTTGCTTTTTTCTGAAAATCTGAATGGGAGAACATTTAATTTGAAAAGTAAATAAATTAATAATAGTGAATTAAGACCTAATGCTTGGGAAATTTTGCATGGATGATCGATTTGTAATTTGGTTGCCCCATCAAATTCTATACAATACCAAAAAGTTTATGACTATGATGAAAAAACATGAAATGCCTCAAAAGATAACTGATGAAAAGAGATCCAATGATAATACTTTGTAAGCAAGGACAGGATCAGCAGTAAAAATCAGTTTATCACTCAATTAATTAATACAAAAAACAGGCAAATTGTTAGTTAATAATAATAACTTTATAAAAGAATTCAAAAAATCCTCCTAATCTTTATTGATCAATTCTAAATGCTACTTTCGATATAAATTACAAGGTACAGGTAGCCCTCCCACAACATGGCATCCTATAACACTGTTTCGCTCTAACACGATAAGAAAATTGCAATAGCAAGGCTTGCGGTCTTACAGATACAGTGTTGCGGAAAGTATTTCTTTTCATTTCCATGGCCTGAAAACAAAAGTGGCTCACGCTGCTGGTCGGCAGTCTGTCTATTACTGTCAGATAATGCTCCATGTCACCCGCAAAATTTGAAACATCCCAACGTCTAAATACTGTTCCTACTACCTAACACTACTTCAAAATCCACTACTTCGGCCTCAACTTTGTGGTAGCTATTCATGATGAAAAGAATAAGACAACACTTATACTTGTTACCACAGGATATTTAATAAAACGACATAGTAAGTATAGTAGTAATGCTAAAAGTGCTTCGACAGCTGAGGTCATTTCGCACGTAGGCTCCCACCGGGATTCGAACCCGGGACCACTTTCATACGAGTCGAACGCATTGCCCACTTGGCTATCAGGGAGCCCAAAACAACATAGGTTTCGACACGTCACGTCATCGTAAGGTACAGGAAACAGAGCAAATTCACAATATATAGGAAGAGGAGCAATGAGGGGAAAGCAAGGGAGTGGGTGGGGAAAGGGGGGGTTGGGGTTAGACAGTTACAAAAATGCGACAAAGTTTAAGTCTCCACAATTAAGCACATTGCCACTGTGAATGGTTTTCCCCACAAGATCATTGACCAAATGATCAAAAAGAAAAAAAGAGAAGGATGTGCTGCAGCCGCATCTATAAAACAAAAGGCGAGAACATGACCCTGAGATGGTGCCTCTCAGATACCTGGGAAGGGCTAGCACAGCAGTTGCGCAGCGCTTCCCTAAAGACCACATGAGGACAGCGTTCAGACCTTTCCCGGAAGCTGGGAGACCTAAGGAATGGGAAAGACTCACGGGTCCCTGACGAAAGAAGCGGCATCTACCGCCTTAGCTGCAACAACTGTCTGGAGGTCTATGTTGGGCAGTCTGGAAGATCGTTTGAAAGGAACAAGCCAGTGCCTTCCGACTAAATAATCCTGGGGCTTCCCCAATGTCGAAGCATCTCTTGCAGGAAGACTACGGGAGTTCTTTTAAAATGGAATTCCTCCATTTTGTGGGCAAAGGGTGAGCGATGAACCACTACGAACATTTAGAAATCCTTAAAACGCTTGGGAATCCTTCATCAACGATCATAAACAAGAACCTATACCCCTTCACTTCCCCTATCCTTTCTTCTACGGTGAAAACTTTGTAGCATTTTTGTAACTCTGTCTAACCCCAACCCCCTCCTTCATCCCCACTCCCTTGCTTTCCCCTCATTGCTCCTCTTCCTATATATTGTGAATTTGCTCTGTTTCCTGTACCTGAAGATGACGCGACGTGTCACAACCTATGTTGCTTTACTAAATATCCTGTGGTAACGAGTATAAGTGTCGTCTTATTCTTTTCATAACACTACTTCATTGCTCCAACCATTGAATCAAGGTATTATTTATACCTTTAAAATGCATTACATAAGAAGAGCATTATAGTGGATTTTAGACGTAAATGATTTAAAATCAATTAACGTAATGGAAGCTTGGAAGACATTTTCAATCAAGCACGGTATCGACATCATATCTTTGTCGCTGAAAAAACTGAAAACATCAACCTTATCTTCAGTTGAAATAGAAAACGTGCCTGACAGGACAGTAGCACTGATAAAGATTGTGCAGTTAATAATTTAACATTAAAAAAATTACAAGAAGGTCTAAGCTTAGCTTGAAATCTCGAGTCATATTTCTTGAATGCAGACCCTTCTGCTGAAAGAAGCCAAAAATTCAAAAGGAAGCTGCAAAACTATCTAGCTCCATTCTGAGAAATTTACAATTACCCGGTAAGAACCAGCAAGCAAAGTATTACAGATTTTTTAAAGAGGGAAGAAGATACAAGAACTTTAAATGAAGAAAAAAGTTCTGAAAGTGAAGGTGATATCATTCCACCGAAGAAACATTCTCGGTTGATTATACATACTGAGCAGCAACAACGAAGAAATTTATTAAATTAAAGTTGCGTTAAATTAAAATGATATTTTATGTTTTGTGTGGTATGTACATTTATATTTTTAATAAAAAATAAGTTGTTTATGTAAAATAAAAAATATTTGTTTTTAATAAGTTTTCGGAACGTAACCCCCCTTTTTGTACTGGCTTTGGGTCTCATACAACACAGTTTAACACAACACATTTTCTAGGAACCTATGTACAGTGTTATAGGAGGGTTACCTGTACATTAAAATATCATCTAATTGTAGAAGATAATAAAAATTATCAAGAACAGAATTCTTGAGGATGAAGAATTAATTAGGACCCAGAGTGTATACTAATTTTTCTGTTACTAAGGTGGCAATATTCTTGGTAATGCACTCTACATGAATACACTAAACTTAAAATACATTAATAGTCTCAAGTGAAATCTGGTGGAACTTCAATCTTAAATTTCATTATGAAATTAAAATTTACTGTCCATAAAATAATATATTTAGCTGCACGACCATGGTGTCGGTGTTGGGTTACAACATCATCAGATACAGAAGCTTTAGTACAACAGCTTCAATACTAAACAAAGAAGGGGGAGAGGGGGAAAAAAAGGTGGAGGTGTTACTAAGTAAGGGAGCCAGTTGCTACTCATAATAGGTCATTAAGTGGAGTGGGAGGAGGTAAAGAAGAGAAAAGATAGGTAAACAATCTAGAGGGATTCTCCAAAAAAAGAAATTCATTGGTAAGAGAATGGGAATGGTGGAGTATCTGGATTAAAAAAAAATACATCTAACTTCTGTGTTTTATGGCAGGAATGGAGGATTAGAGGTAAAAAAATCAAATGGTGTAGATCCTTCCTCTGCAATAGTAAAGACAAAATCGACTCTCTGTTTAAACCTGGAGTTTATAGAATCATTTGCAATGACTGTGAACATATTTATATCACCCAGATAAACATAAATATTTTTACAATATGCAATGAGCACCATAGAGCTTTTCTAAATAATGCTCCTCATAAATCACAATTTGCAGAACACCTGTTAGACAAAAAACACCATTCTGATTATTCACCTCTAAACCTCCATTCTTGCCCTAAAACACACAAATTAGATTTATTCAAAAAATTCCAGATATTCCACCATTCCCATTCTCTTACCAATTAATTTCTATTTTTTTCCTTCTACAGAATCTTTCTACATTGTCGACCTACCTTTTCCCTTCTTTACCTCCTCCCACTCCATTTAATGACCTATTATAAATAGTAACTGGCTCCCTTACTTTTTAACACCCCCCTCCTTATGATATGAGTATTTAAGCTGCTGAAATAAAGCTTCTGTACATGATGATGGTGTAACCCAACACTGAAACCATGGTTGTGTGAGTAAATATATTATTTTGTGGACAGCATATTTTAATTTTTTTTGAGCAATAAATTATATTAACAACTAGACAGATTGTGTAAAAAATTACCTCTTTCTTAAAAATTAATATTCAGTAAGCACTTACTTCACTGCTTCTTCAACTGAATGACTTGTGTGACCAGACAGTGCATCATGAAGATTTAGAATGAAATAATCCCGGTACTCATCTGGTAAACACATGAAAGTGCCACCCATGACAATAAATTCTATCTTATCAACACTATGGCCAAGTTGTTTCAGCTGATCAGGGAATAAAGGAAAAAAATTACTCAATAAAATAATCTCTTTAGGGTACATATTTTTAGGCAGTTACATCATGGCTTACTCAGAAATCCATTCTTAAACAAACAATTGCTGGCAAAAGAAAGTTGCAAAAACTCTTAATAAACAAATTATAAAAGCTTAAATATATTTGTAACCATACTTGAGGTAAAATTTTACTCCTTAATCACCAGAAAAAGGTGAGATAAGCTTTTATACCAGTAATGCCATATTTAAAGGAAAATTTTGAATCTTTGGAGAGAACAAATATAAATGAATAAGCTTCCTAGGGATCAGCAATCTAGTGATTCTGTAGTTGCTCATAATACATGTTTGTGATATATAGCCATCATAGCCACCTTTCAATTGGCTAACAACAACTCTTGCATAAGTTAACACAGGCTCGTTCTCTTAATACATAGTTATTAATGAACCTTTCAGAAAATCAAGAATTAGTGCATTTCATACTGGCAAAATTGATTTGGTTCATTAGAAACCAAGAATGGATTAAGTTCTACTACACTAGCTGACGTAGACCATGATAAGTTCAATAATTCCAAAAAGCTTCCAAATTATGGAATTAATTCACCTGGTCTATACGGTTGCGAGTCTGAAGAAATGGATCATAACGTGCTCTTATGGCTCTCATTGATGTCGGTTCGTAGCCTGTGTACGACTGTGTGGAATATTCAAAATCAGAATCTGGTCCACCAGGACAATATACACAAATATTGCCAGTCATATTGATATGAGGACACCGATGGGGTTTACACATGACCGCAACCACAGCTATCTGAAGAATAAGGAGAAACAATTAAAAAACTGTTACAGACATCTGAATGAAACCTAACATCAACTCATTAGAAAAAACTTACTCCACTAGCTGTTCTCACTGGTTTCGCTCGTAATTTCGGTAAAAGAATTTTCTTGGATTCCGCCGGAACGGCAGCAATGATATCCACTAACCTAGGAGATGTCTCCAATTCATATTTAGCTGCTATTCTCGTTTTCAATTTATTGAGATTGACGTCTTTCCCTTCTTCATGAGCCTTAAGAAGTTCTTGAATAATTTCGGCGATTGTTATTATCATACGCTCGGGTCGACTTATCTGCGAATCTTAATGAAAAAAGTAATGTCATTATTTTATGACGTGAACATCATTAGATGGATAATATAAAGATTAATCTTACCTTTAGATAAACGACCCATTTCTAAAGAGATCTTTCTACTGAGCGACAATTTTCCTGCACATTAATAAGAAAACGCATTCACCTTTTCATGCCTTGACACAATTAAATTCATGTGCGACGTTCTGCGCTCTTCAATCGTCAACCCTACATTAAACTTTCCCGCCCGTTAATTCAAAAAGATGCGATGGCCGGTAAATCGCATTGAGTGATGTCGCAGGGATGGAAATACTTAAAATGATTTTGCGGAAAGTAGGTAAATATCACCTATGAATTCTAAGTGCAGCCACACACTAATGTGCACATATGTCAAGGTTTTGTGCCTTGACTGAAAACTTAAATGATTAGATTAACAATGATCAATTTCAAATTACAATCATTTGCGTAGCAGGTCTAGTACACAAATATTCCTTACAACTCAATAACCAATATCTGTATTCCATCCAAGAATTAGTAATTGAAAGTTTCCAATAAAGTTGTGCTCTAAGACTTGACTAAAAAATTACCATCACTAAATGCTAGAGGTTATATGGGATGTAACAAGGAGGCACACTATCATTGGCTAGTTATTTTACACGTAAAATATTGTTTATAAGTTTTCCTGGTGATTTAACGTCACTTCGTCTACTATTGGTGTGAACTTAAAAATAAAAGAATTTTTCTCATATTTTCATTTCAAGAAAGGCATTTTATGAATTTCAATAGAAGGCCAATACAAATTTAAAATTGCTACGAATAAAACATAACATTATCATCACTGTTGCCTTCAATTAAGTTTTACTTTCACCAAACAAAACCATTCTGCAAAATAAATAGATTTAGGTTACATTTTAATGTTCATGTGAACATAACTGTTTACTTGGTTTTTGCCATTTGAAAACTTTAAAGCAGGGTTTTCCAAAGTGTGTTCCACGAAGAGTTTTTAAGTGTTCTGCAGAAACTTACGAAGAATGATAATTCTTGTAAGAATTTCAGTTTTGAATTCAGAAAAAGTAACCTAGGTGTTCCGCTGATATCATAGAATTGATAGTGTTCCACCAGAGGAAAAGTTTGGGAAACTCTGCTTTAAAGAATCAAGGACATATAGTTAACATCAGATAGGGATATGAGGTGACACTGGAAGCAGGATTGGTTAAGCATGAAAAAATCTCAAAGTTAGCTTTTGTAAAATAAAACCACATAAATGATTTCCACAATTTATTACTGAAGATACAGCTGAAAAACTTAAACAATTGAATTTGAAAAACTAAGTTGATTACGCATGCCACATTTATAACATTAACATAATAATGTCACAAATTTCCTCTTTATTTGAAATTGTCCAAGAATTAAAGGCATACTTACATTTATGAGCTATCTACTGAATCTGAAGAACAGGTGACCACATGATAAAGACCACTGTCAATAAAATTGCCAAAACTCAAGGTTTTTTATATACTGGAAACAACTGCCCTGTCTAATTCATTTCCAAAACAATGAAGCCTACAAAAATGGTTCATAATCATTAAATATTTTAATTTAGACCTTTTCCTCAGATTGATGCGCTTATACCACTTCTCACATTGATTCTATTATAGAATATAATTTTAGCGTAAAACAATGCTCATTATGCCTGAAAGATGTGATATAACGATTTTTAGATTTCTCCACTTTTGAAATTTAAAGACAACACTTGACAGGAATAATCTGGTTTTTATATAAAAGGAAAGATCAAAATATAAGTATGGGCAACAATTTGTAAATAAACTTCTAAAATATAAGCCATGTTCAGGTAATGAGGTTTCGCACAAATTAATTGAACAAAATGTAGGAAACATAGAACAATACAAGATAAAATTGAGAATAAAATGTGAAACAATTTCAGAAATTTCACATGGTTAAATTGAATAAATCAGGTTTATAAATTACAAAATATGTAAACATTTTTAAAATTACCAATAAATTTCTTTGATCCTTGCTGAATTGTGCAAAAACATACGAAATTATGTGATGTAATTGCAAAGATGTAAGAGCTTTTGAATACCATACATCAAGAATTCATTTTCTATAGGCTTTCAAATATTAAGGATTACCATCATATAGAATTTTATCTTAAACCCTGGAATGTCAAAGAAATTGAACTGACTTCAACCCTACATTTAACACAATACAATGCTTCAACCGGTAAATGAAGTGGCCTTTGGCTTGCAGCCAAATTTGGTCTCTTCACATTTGGTCCAAAGCAGATAAGACTTACACCACAATTCCTGCATAATGAAAACCCAAAAACTAGAAATTCTGCATTACTTCTTCATATTTTATCCATATGGTGACAGGTTTGAGAGAAAAGTAAAAATATCTTTCATCATGATGCCAAAAGGATAGATGTTGCCCATACATTACCTCAGAAGTTATCCTCAGAGTCCAATAATAGGAGAAATGAGTAGCTGAGAAGGGCAGCTGCTTTAATAATCTGAAAAAACTGATGCTATTTCAAATATTTAATTCCATAACTTTTATGCATTAATGGAATAAAATGAAATTTGTTCCATGATAACTACATCTAATAGAAATACAGAACATATAACCCTAGATTTAACCAAACCTGAAATTTTTTTATGTAATTCAAACAATTTCAATTTAGCAATACTATTATTGGCAAATTATTCTTTACTTCAATACTTACTCAGGATCTAGATATTCCAAGAAAATTTCCTTCCAAAAAGATAACTCCAAGCTTCAAGAAAGCCACTCTTTGTTAAATTTTTGTACAACACATTCAGGTCTAAATTGTAGTATTATCAGCTGTTACTGAGATGAATTTCACAAAGGCAAACATATTCATTTCTGTCTTCAGGTCTAAATTTCCTTCAGTCTATTTTTGAAAGATTTCAATCATCATGTCTTATTTGAGAATGCAGACAATATTAACACTCCAAACACAGGATACTCAAGTTTCATTTTTTCAAGGAATTTATTACAAGGTCCATGCTTATAGAAATATTCAGATATTGATGTTCACATAATTGCAGTAGTCACAAGGGTGGAACACAAGGAAATGAACTGAAGGGAACTCAATCTTATTTCTTTCCCACCTAAAATGGGATAGGTTTTCATGGAAATGATTCTTGCAACTCTCTTAACTACTTCCCTTAAGAGACTACAAGTAGCTATTAAATTTGAAGGAATGTCTTCCAAAGTACAAAATTTCATAAAAGTTCAGTCTAACATGATATACGTAACTAACTTCTACATTATAAAATATGCTGTCAATAAAAAATTAAGGTTTCGGAATACATAATTCTTTAGAAAACTCTCATGGATACTTGGCTATCAGCTTACTTTTCTTAATAGTCTTTTCTAAGACAAAATGATTCCATTTCTATCTATGTCCATAATTCCATAATAAATTTCATACTGCCTGTCATAACCAACATGGTTTCATAAATTCTCACCAAAAATTACCAATGAGTACTAAAAATGACAATTTATCCTTTCAATTTATACCCCTTAAGATGGATATGAAGAAAGGTGACATAACTAGTCCTGGTTTTGCCTAAATAAATAACCTATTCTATATATCTCAAGCATTAAAAACAGAAGATAAAAATAACTTAATACTGAAAATTTAGGCAAAACTAACAATTAATGTTATAGTACCTCACCTACATAATTTGTAATACTCATCAGTTATATAGCCTAAAAATTCAAAGATTAAGGCACTGCTGATTCTAAACAATGTTCTGAAAATTACAAATGGAGTAATAAACTCAAACTTTAAAGAAATTAACTGAGAATCTCTGAATGTTTACCTAACATCAGGATATTCCAACCAAACCAAAAATAACTATCCACATAACGAAGTTCTTTAGACATCAGTCATTACAATTAGAATCAACCTTTGTACTCGAACAATTATGTATGTCCACCAAAATACCTATAGCTAGCTAGCAAATCATTATCAAATGTCAATCTAACATTGAATAAGATTTGGAAAATTATTACTTTCGTAACCTTTCTAGACAAAATGAAGGTATCCAATTACTAACATTTCTAACGAATTGAACCAATACTATAAATATGTATTCCATAAACAGTGTTTGGAAAAGTTCTAGATTTTGGATGGTTAACCACTAGGCAAACTAATTCGGCTACAGCATGATATTAAATATATATCACCAAATGACCTAAGGAGAAACCCTCAATTTGTGCATTTCAATGACATCCTTTTTCTTTCCAATATTTTCTATTTAATTTCATAAATGTGTGCTTCATACTGTATTCCCAATGTAACGCATTTTTAAGAAAAAAAACTTCATAAAAATGACCATAAACTAAAACAAAAAATATATCAATTCTAGTTCATTTCCATTCAAAGGCTCAATAGGGTGAGATACCCGACATTAAACAGGGTTGACAGACTTGTTAACATAGAAACTCCCACAAGCCTTAGGATAAACTTGGCTAAAAGATAATTGACCTGCCTATGTTTCAGTTTGTTCAGAAAGAAGAGAAAACCAATTCTTCAAGCACATATCTTAAGTTAAAGAGGTAGATCAAGTATCTCATTCAGACTGGTAGCCAATTTTGAGCCTGGAATCCGCAAATATTTTGCAAGGAATTCTCAAAAATGAAAAATTTCCAAACATTCTTGAATAAATTGTTTCCAATGGAATTAAAATTCTTACAGATTTTTATTTCTGCAGAGGAAACGACTATCATGGAACTTTCAATACAGCAAAAAAATAGAAACAAAAATAAGGTGAAAGCAATATTTGTTAAAGAACCGACAATCCTGGCAAATAAATGCATCTAACGATGGCAATCTTATCTTTTATCATTCATATCAACAAAACACAATAAACACCTGAATGAATAAATTGTAAAGAGAGCTCTTTATACCTACTTTGCAACCAAAATATTTTTTAAATTCAAGTCTAATAACAAGTCTACGTTCAAGTTCAAGTCTAATAGTCGAGAATCTAATAACAAAAATACTGGTTAGTTAAGAACAACTTCATATCACAAGCCTGAACAGCCCATTCTATCATATTAAACATGTCTATCTCTATTTTAAAAACTTTTCCAGCAGCTAAAACTTGACTAAAAAATAAGTGTTCTAATCAATAAAAAATTCAGACCTGCAAATCTCTGGAATTTAAAGGCTTCCAAGAGAAATCTCTTTATTCTTCCTTAACAACAGAAAGGGCAATTAGAAATCTATCTCTCTTCAAGATAACACTGTCAGTAAGGAAGTCTACAGCTCTAAGTCACTAAGAAATCATATTTAGTTATCATCACATCTGCATTTTCATAGCTTTTCTTTAAGTTTCTAGCTACACAAGATTGAACAACCTACAATAAAAACCTTCCATATAATGAAATACTAATTAAGATTCAGAGTGTATGACCAAAAATGTAATGAGATTCGGTTACAATGCAAAATTCACACATACGGTCCTCCTAACCCTTTCAAAAACAGCTATGAAACTTCAACTTCATCACTAAATGTAATGTAAATTTTCTAAAAACTTCAAGTCAATACTTACCCTCATCTAACAAATATTCTTTCTACCAACATCACTAACTACACAACTAAGTTCTTTCTTAAAAAAATTAATCCTTGAATTTCTAAAACTTGCATAATCAAACAAGCATTTCGTTCTGAGAAAAATAAAATTACCTCAAACTGTACAGCAACAGCTTTATGCCCACCTCCCAGATTTTTTTTATTGACAAACTTTAGTCAATTTACATAGAAAATCATAAAAGGTGCTGCACCTTCACAAAGGATATAAATGAAATGATACTGCCATAATAACCTCTTGAATCTTTGCATTAACCCAAATATGAACTTTAACCATACACAAAAAATGGAAAAATCATTCTTCAAAAATTTCTGAAGGTTTAGAAAGGCAGATAGGAGACAAACAACCCATAAATTCCCTCTCTGTAAACTTTCATAAAAAGATTGACATCTTACATTACACTGCCCAAAATTTAAAATGTAAGGTGGTAAATACTTGACTTACACCATCTGTCCCTTAAGATGCTCACTTAACTTAGTAATTTAATTACAGCAGTGATATTGAGAGTGTAACTTGCTAGAAACTAAGATTTAATGTTAACTCTTGAAAAACTATAATTCTATGATTAGCGTAAGACAAGATACAAAACAGAAAACAACACGGGAGTTAATTATGGCACAATGAAAATGGCTTCAAATTTAAAAATAAAAAGCAAACCTCCCATTGATAAGTAACACAAATATAACTCAGCTTGAAAACTTAATGAATACAACCACAAATGTGCTACAATTGACAAAATACACAAAATGAAAAATCTGCATTCTCAATGTCCGACTGAAACATAAATCAGTTATTAGAAAATTTGCTTAGGGATCAAAATAATGCAGAATAATATCCTGGAGAGAGCATACACCAATTGTCGATACCATGAAAAAAGTTGCATTTGCATACAATTATACAGCTCCCAAAATGTCTAAAAGTTTTACAGGCACAACTACACATACTATCACTTCTTAGAATGAAATATTCATATGAATATAGGTATAAATTTCTTTAGTGGAATTGAGCAGATATTAAGTCATGCCATGCTCGTGTACATAAAGTAAGATAAATCAGGGTAATCTAAAGCTAAAATAACTTAGCCAATAAAACTGCAGAATTAGTCATGCCAAACAACCAGCTGTAGTTAATTATTATGAAAATTAAAGAAATTCCTATTAAACATAAATACACAGAGATACACAACAAAAGTCCTTTTCTTACTTCCCTTAGGAATGAATATGCTACTCTTATTTTATTATAATTTGGGTGAAGAGCAAGTAATAGGAAAGTTTAAGTTTACTCTTATTTGTTTAATAGCTCTGGTGAGTCATTATCACAAGTTTAACATTATTCTAACCCAAGAAACAAAAATTAATTAGATGTAAGTTACCTTCACAAATTTCTTGGGAATGCTACACCAAAAATGAAGGAAAAAACTAGAAATAAAAATTGAATGAGACAACATTTAAAGAAATTATTTGAATGATGTTTTCACAATACTTTTAACTTGATTACTGTGAGACTAGCAGCTTCAAATAGATAAAGGAAAAATTAATAGTGCCAAAATTTTTAACACAGCATTGAAAAAAAACTTAATTGAAGAAGACTAATTAATATAAATCCAGATGTTAATCAGTAAGACAATTGATTGTAAACTAGAAAGAATGAATGAAGTTAATTAACTTATGACATCCAATAAGTGTAGCAATAAATGTCAACCTTAAAAAATCTGTGACATGAGGTTTTAGATCTATGTTAATAATCAAGAATGATAAGAGAATTGTTCGTCTATGTTGTATATGGCAGAGTGAATGCAAATTAAATTTGCACACTAACTAATGGAATAGAAACAAAATTAATAATTTAAAAATTGAGATTAGAAGTCATATTTAAGAGCATGTTTCAGTTCATCAATCTTTTCAAGATCTATAAATCACATGTAGAAGACAGATTTCAACTAAGTTTTGAGCATTTACCAAACAAAATTTTAACATTTTTGTCAAAACTATTAAGATTAAATTATCTGCAATTTGATAAACTATAATTATATAATCCACACTTTTAAATATGGCCAAATTCAATTTCAAAAAGGGAAAATTAATTGGAGTCAAAATCTATCACAAATCCATGCAAGTGTATAGTGATAACTTTAATCTTTGCTGATTATATATAGTTTTTGGAAAATAGTCATGCATCAAAACAGTAAATCAGAAAATGTTATATGGTTAAAGCACTGACTTGGTAACTGTCTTACAAAATGAAGTATAACCAGCCATAAACAAAATTTTAAGCAAAGGGCTGATGTATTCAATTACATATGTACAATTCCTCAGATTACTCAAGTACAAAGTATCTAAGGCTTCGTGAACTGCGACATTCTTTAACAGTTACCACTTCAACTGGAAATGGATGGCTGAAAAAGAAACAAAAATTACTTATATAACAACTAAATGTAAACAGAATAAAAAGATCAGTTTCTTCATCAGCAAGGCAACTGATCACTTTACCAGGAAGTGTCTCATATACTTGGCCACCATCACATTTAAGTTTATGGAAGAATGTTACCTGGAAAAAACTACAATAAATTTTAAACATCATATTAAAATACAAAAATATGATATTCCCAAGTGTACAGGATATTGTAAGCCAATGGTGGTACATAGGATGTATCCTTCTCAAACAAATTAAAAACCAATCTCCCACACGCCACATACATGAGGCAGTTGCAAAAGACAGCAGGGGAAAAAATAGCAGAGGATGAAGACGAGAACAATTTCTGAAGATATACCACTTTATTGGAACGCTGGGATTATACGTTTAATTAAACCCATACAACAAAGAAGCAGAATATACTCAAATGTGGTTAATTCACAGCACTTAAGTAGTCTTTAAAATAAATTGAAAAATCTGCTATTGTTAAGAAAAATTTAACAAAGCAATGTAGAACTAAAATCACAATTATAAGAAAAAATTTGGGAATAATTGACGTCCTTCTATTCATCCTGACTGAAACATTTCCTCCCTTATTAACATGAACACCACTTAACATTCACTCTTTAGTATTCACCACTTATACTAATCCATTAAACAATGTAATGCTTTCAGAGTTGTTTGGAAAATCGAAATGAATTCAATTCTTGTACCATATAACCCCTCTTAACTCATCAAAGGGCTATGAGGATGATATTTCAAATGTCTTAGTTCATTTTCTGTGCCCATAGCCTTGACCGTTACTTGAATTTGAATTCCTGAAGAGCTCAATGTATCTGTGCTGCATATGACCCTTATCTTTGCACATCGCCTTAGCGGCCTCCTCATGAGTGGCAAAATCTACATCAGCCTCTCCAGATGCCCGTCCACTGCTGTCAAAAATGAGACGGATGTTAATTGGGTTTAAGGGTCTGAAAAATTCTGCGATATCGCTCTCAGTGGCTCTGAATGGGAGGCCCCTCATGTGGATAGTGTGACCCCCATCGCCCTGCCAGGCTCCCCCTCCTCCACCACCGACCCGTCCCGAGCCAAACCCAGGTTTCATGCCTCCGCCTCCCCCACGACCACGCAGACCGCCTCCCCATGAGTTCTCCCCGTAGCCCCAGCCACCATCCTCATAGTCTCCATAACCTAATTACATACAAGATATTTGGTTTCCTTTAAATATGAGTACAACGGCATCAAGCAACGCAACGCTACCAATAACATAAATTATCTTATCTACCTTTGAAACTTCTTGATCCACGTCCCATACCGAACCGGTTCATGCCTCCGAAACGATCATTGCGATCATACGGGGATGGCCTTTGTGAAAAGCCCATGGACCGCATCTTTGGTCCCATTGCTTCCCGAACCTCTGACAAGCTGCTACGAAATATCTCTATGTACCTATAACCAATTTTCTCCTTATGTTTTTGCAGGGCTCGATCAGATACTTCTTTGTTGATGAATTGGACATAAGCTTCACCGGTTGTTTTACCTTGATAGTCGGTCATTAAAGATATACCGTTTGGAATGATTTCCAATCCAGAGAAAAACTGAGCTATTTCTTCTTTAGAGCAACCAAACGGAAGTCCTCTCAACCTTACACAACCATCGTCCATTACACTTTGAAGATGCTGACCGCTTCTTTTAATGACCCATTCCATCTCGGACTTCTTGGTCTTAAATACCTCGATATATCTATGACCGATGTGTTCCTTGTCTTTTTTCAAACCTTTCTCCAGGTCTTCGTCGCTTTCGACTTCCACATAGGCTTCACCGCTTGGTCTCCCTTCCCTCGACATAATCATATGAACTCCGAGTCTTCCATCCTTCACATGGCAGTCGTCAAAGAATTTTAATACTTCCTCCGCTGTGGTAGACCACGGTAATCCTCTGACTTTCAATACATAAGTCTCCTCGTCGTTATCGCCTGAAGCCGACATTTTCTGGATTTGATTTTATACCAGCAAAGGAAAGAAAATTGTAAATAAACGCCTCGAACCGAATGCTCCTTCCGATTCAGGCGCAACTGGCGACGACTCTTTCGAAGGACGCGAAGATGGCGTACGTCCCAGAGTTCCAAGCGGGAAAAAGTGAGCATAAAGTGTTGATTGTGACAACGGATGGCGCTGATTTGATTCCTCGAAGGCGGTTATTTGAATAGAAAACGGAGATAATCTATACTTTTTAAGCTTATTTATACCCCGAGCCAAATGAGCTTCCTGTTCGTCTTTGGTGGAAGCGATCCCGGGATTAATTCTCGGTCGAGGTTAATATGTGCGAAATGACTTTCGTTGTCGAAGTAGTTCTAATAACACAACTACGATTATACCCCATCATTCGGGTGAATGTAAACAATCAGATTAGAACTTCGTAATAAATATTTTTTAAAATACAGCATTTGCGAAATAAAAAAATGTATTGCAGGCACCTTATTGAAGGAAATAATCATTTTAAAGTTTCTTAAGCAGACTTAACATCAGTAAATTTTAATGTTTTTAAGAATATATTTAAAACCGTGGACAAAGTGACATTTCAAAAAGCAGATATCGCTCAGATATTACATTAGAGACAATTTACTGTTTTCACACTACTCATAGGCCGTTACCAAACAATGATCTGGCATGAAGTCAGACTATATTGTATTGTTGAATCTGTTTTTTAAATCATCAGTTAGGGAGCTTGTTTGATTTTATCCTGTCCATCCTAGATACTACATATAAGCTTTGGAGAGAGAATGAAGCATACTATGTAAGGTGATGAGTGAGGTTGCTTGCCCTTGCTGCGCAGAATGCTTTAACTAGAAAAAGTCCATATGAGTGTTGCGCAATGATCCTACAAGAACTAATTTTCAAACTATTTGATAAGGAGTGATTATCAATGTATGAATGTCATCATTCAGTATCTCCCCTCTGAACTTATCATATTGTCACATCCATGAAGAAGACTAACACAGAGTATATAAAAGAAACCTTTTCCTTGTTACTGTTCAAAGGTAATGCTGTTTTTAGAAAGAGTTGATAAATACTGTGATGCAGGTATTTTCCACAACTACCACTTTGATGAAATCATACATTTGAATGGGCAGTTCTTCAATCTTTTATATCTTAGATTTAATATGCTTTCCAATGTGCATCCTCTTTTGTTTGAAAACTGTTTGGAATGTGTCAATGTATTTACCATGAAAGTAAAGCTTTGGTTTGCTGCTTGTTATCCTAGATAGAAATTTCACTTTTGTAATCAAGACATTCTTCTCTATTGCCTACGTTAATAATTAAATTTTAAGTAGACTTGCCAAGAAAAAAACAGGCATGATATAATTCTGAAAAGACTGAGACTTGAACCTGGATCCACCACTTACCAAGCAGCTCCTCTAATCAATAGAGCTATCCTGCAGATATTGATGTGTGGGAGTCATAGCAAGTAAAGGGGGGATGGTTTCTCTGATCTAGACTTGCACATCATCCACAGTCAATATCCTCATTGAGGCACCAGCCTTACATAATGCTCAAAAGGAAGACCCTTGTTACAAGTTATAGAGGTGCAAGATGGCTATGCATGTTAAGGCATGCACATACCACATGTCCTATGGAAAAACACATATAAGAAATCTGAAAAATGAGACCTTATCTGAATCTGCCACTTGCTTTAATCAGCAAGGTAAGTTGGCTTGCTTCTACCAAGTCATATTTCTCTTTTGCATATTACATTCGGTCACCAGCATTTTAATTTAATTTATTTTGGGGTTCCTCTTCCCTGCTCAAACCTTGGCTAATGTTTCTGTAAATGTTGTAGATAAGCTGATGATAACTATCCTTATTTGGTAGGTATTTTTCATATTTATCTCCCATTGTGATTAAAAAATTCTTCTAAATCAGACATAATAACAATGCCTCCTCAGGAATCTATTGTTTATTCTTCACTCTTGAGACTACAGCAAGAACTCTCCTTTTTTGGCTTTTCAATGAGGAATTTTACAATACAAAAATGTTAAGAAAAATATTAAAAATTAAAGATCTGATTAAAAGGATGATTCTAATTTAATCAGAAATATTTTGGTTAAGAGACAGTCTTTGGGTCACAAAATGAAATCAGTATCCAGGCTTGTTTCACTTATGAAGAGTCAGGCTAGAACAACAACTTTTATCCTGACCAAACTTCAAAGCTTTGGCCGTCCAGCTCATGACTAAGTAATGCTTCTGTTACCATATGGAGTCATCAGGAAAGAAATAAATTTTAACATCAGCATAAAAAATAAAGTATATAATTACAATGTTGGGCAAGGGATTTTTAAAGCAAAGTCAGAAGAATTTTAAGTGAAATTAAAGGAATACACAGAGAGAGTAATTGACGTCCAAATTAGTTTTTTTGAAAATCTTCAGAAAGAGGGCAAGAATAATTAATGTGATAAAAGCAGGAAAATTCATTTGTACCGATTCCATTAAAAATAGAGCAATGAAGAGAATGCTTAGTTGAGCAATCACCTTATTATCTCATGTACCTAAGTCAGTCTATGGGTCCCAAGCAGAAAGAAAGAAAACTAAAGGAATCTATAACTAACAATCTATTTAGCTACATGAATCTGAAGGTCAGTTTAATCAGGGTAAGCACTTTCAGAATAAAACCTTAAATATAAGAAGTAGAGAAAGACCCTTCCCTGTCAAGTAATCTGGAGAAAATCTTATTATTTTTATTATATCTTTATCAGTGTTATCAGTTGGGTAAGTTCTAAGGAAACTAATGTTACCAGAAAACATACACAGCAAACAACCTGAGTGGGTTCTCTTCAAGGATAAGTATCTTTTTCTGTTGATTTTCATAATTGTTATGAAAGACGGCAATGGACAAAGATAATGTACCTGTTAATATCAGAATGAAATAGATAGGTAGGATTTTGATGTAAAATTTGTAATGTAATGAAATGGCAAAAAGTTAGAATAACAGAATCAGAATGGATAGGTAGGAAGATGAGTAAGTCACGATTGTCCTTAACATTAACACCTTTTTAATATAAAGGCTGAGAAAATTATGAAAATGGTTAAGGAAGAAAAGATAGAATTTGGTGGTTAAAACCAAAGTTGGAAAAGATTGACATGCTAAAAGTATATGAAATGTGATAATGAAAGGTTTTAAAAATATTAGTTACTTAAAATTAACTTCTCCATAAAGGGAAACACAAGCTGACTTATTTATGGACACACCAGGTGTTTCTCTTTACAGGGTCATATTAGTTATTTAGTTAACATAACAAGATTCAGCAAAAAGAAGTTCTGAAAAATTGATTTAACTTTTAAAGGGGAGCCACGATGAACTAGTGGAAGAATAGTATCTGCCCACAATTGTACTAGTCAATGCACTAAATTAAGGTGCCCAAACTAGGGCTCTCTGTATACTTTCATTTGAAAGTATCATATTACAACAATTTTAAAGAAATTTACTTTGCTCTATGATATTTGGTTAGCTATTGCCATTGGTATCATGGAGGTTAGGTGTAAGAGAGACTCACACAGGCCTAACCTTGCTGAATAAAGAGTACAATAATAATAGTCAATATAAGTTAAAGGAATAGTTCATATATCATGGAACCTAAAAAATATACATTTTTTCAACGTATTATATACTTATTTTTATGTATGCATATGAAACTATGCCCACAGGATCTCCCCCAGTGTGCTATATGGGCCATCCAACTAAATGAGACTTGAATACAAAGCAAGAATCATTAGGTTGGGGATAATATTTCAGAAACACTAAAGAAAAGAGGTTTATAAGAGAGAAGATAACTACATGACAATTAAAGAATGAGTTGAACAGGTAGACCAACTTGATCATTGCTTGATTAATTCTTTTTAACTTTAAAGAAGTGGGGGGGGGGAAGTAATGATGAAGGGTCTACAAATATGTTAAATTCATTCTTTGGAATGTATTAATTTATAGGTGTGAAACATTAACCCCAAGCAAGAAGAATATTAAAAATCAGAGGCTTTGAAGAGGTGGATGTGGTGTGAAATAGAGAAAGGGTTTAGTTGAAAAAATCAATAAGAAAATACAGCAGGGAGAGGAAAAGATGTTGACTGATGAAATATTAAGGAAGCATGAAAAAATAGTGGGCAAAATATTAAGAATAGAAGGATACATAAAGAAAGTAATTGCAATACATACGCTAGGGAAAAGATAGGATGACAGGACAGAAATTATTGGATGATAGAGATGAAGAATGTTAGTTATCGTGAAACAATGGGAGAAATGATGAACAGAATTTTTGGTGCATGAACCAATAACCAAAAGGCAGAAGACATAAGTATTATGACCATGAAGACCATTTCTTTCACAATATTAATTTTCGTCTACAAATTAATGTCCTAGGGTAGGTACTTACCAATGGAGGTAAAGTAAAATGTGTGGAAAAAGTACGTTTTTTTTTTCTCTTCTGTGTTATAGCTTTCCACAAAGTAACGCCTGAACATATCGATTTCAAATGGAGGCAAACTTAAACTTTTGTTTATCTACCTAAATATAGGTGTCTATAAAACCTTTCACTGCTATTTATTTAAGCTCCTTTATGTATTATCTAAAGAGAAAAATTAAACACTTTCAATAATTTCAAGAGCCAGAGGACATTCAAACATCAAGTAACTGAAGAGATTGATCTATTAGCTGAAATCCTAAAAGTAGCAAATACATTTAACAGATTGAGCTACCAGGAAAAGGCTTGTGTTGGCTTTCAACCATGAGGGGATAGAATGATTATACTCAAACCACTCAACAGGTATAAAAAAAATGGAAGCTAGAGGAGTAATAATCACATATTATCAAAATCTGCAGTTTTTTGATAAAACAATTGCACAATTTACTTAAAGCAGGAGGCAATATTCATTATAGAATATTATCTGGTAAAAATAAAATGATAGAGGAAGATTTAGAAAAAAGAATCATAAAATAATTCACTCCAATTTCTCTTACTCGATTTGCACTAATTTTCTCCAAGAACCTCATTGGTATCATTTCTTAAAAGTTTAAAAATATAATCTGAACTTCAAAGCCATCACAACTAGGAGTAATGGAAAATGATATCAATTCCCAAAATTAAGTTTAACTGTTTCCAGATAATTTTAAATTCTTTGGCCATACATTATCTAAAACAGGAAATTATAAGCAATTACAAAGATAAGAAATATTGTGACAAACAAGATTTAGACAGCAAGTCTAAGTCATAGCTCAAAATAAATTAGCAAAGTATCCATGGTAACAAAACTCAATAGATAAAATGTTGAATTTTTTTTCTGTTGTTGCACACCCTGCAATGACTTGGTTTACTTTTAGACCACAAAGGGAAAGAAAGATACCAAAGTATTCAATTCTATCATTTATCTATGCATAAAACAATATTAGACTATTTTCAACACTTGAATGCTATCAGATTAATGCAGGGTCAGCTAATTGTAGATTGTGAGGGTAGTGAAGCATCAGGGCACGTGAGAGTTAGGGATGCCCTAATAATGATTCTCTTTACTCTTCAACTGGAAAGATGGACAAGGAGAAACCCTTGAAGGATAATGTATTGGGGTGCCTAAGTATTTAACCTCAGGATTGACGTAATATGAATGAGTTGATTTTGCCTTTCTAACTTGAAGAATATTCAAAGAATTTAAATTTGAAAAAAATAATTTTTAATATTGGAATTAACTAAAGGTTTGGGTAAGTTCTAAGGAAACTAATGTTACCAGAAAACATACACAGCAAACAACCTGAGTGGGTTCTCTTCAAGGATAAGTATCTTTTTCTGTTGATTTTCATAATTGTTATGAAAGACGGCAATGGACAAAGATAATGTACCTGTTAATATCAGAATGAAATAGATAGGTAGGATTTTGATGTAAAATTTGTAATGTAATGAAATGGCAAAAAGTTAGAATAACAGAATCAGAATGGATAGGTAGGAAGATGAGTAAGTCACGATTGTCCTTAACATTAACACCTTTTTAATATAAAGGCTGAGAAAATTATGAAAATGGTTAAGGAAGAAAAGATAGAATTTGGTGGTTAAAACCAAAGTTGGAAAAGATTGACATGCTAAAAGTATATGAAATGTGATAATGAAAGGTTTTAAAAATATTAGTTACTTAAAATTAACTTCTCCATAAAGGGAAACACAAGCTGACTTATTTATGGACACACCAGGTGTTTCTCTTTACAGGGTCATATTAGTTATTTAGTTAACATAACAAGATTCAGCAAAAAGAAGTTCTGAAAAATTGATTTAACTTTTAAAGGGGAGCCACGATGAACTAGTGGAAGAATAGTATCTGCCCACAATTGTACTAGTCAATGCACTAAATTAAGGTGCCCAAACTAGGGCTCTCTGTATACTTTCATTTGAAAGTATCATATTACAACAATTTTAAAGAAATTTACTTTGCTCTATGATATTTGGTTAGCTATTGCCATTGGTATCATGGAGGTTAGGTGTAAGAGAGACTCACACAGGCCTAACCTTGCTGAATAAAGAGTACAATAATAATAGTCAATATAAGTTAAAGGAATAGTTCATATATCCCCAGAGTTCCAAGCTCCATTGAAAGTTATCGAAGCGCTCGATATGCTGAGAACGCTGAGATTGTTTGAATGAATTCATTTTCGATATTCATAGAGCGCAACCAGCGCCTTTTTCCTGCAGGTTTTAAATCCTCGCAAGAGCATACATAATAACGTTAAAGAAATCTTGAATAGCAATAAATGTTTAAAATTTTAACATGAAATGCATGGTCAGAATGCAACTGGTGCACCTTGTTGAAATGCTGCTGGAATTGTGAAGTTGTCCAAGTCAACATCAAAGGAATTCCATTAGTGTAACAGAGATTGACAACATGAAGATGAAAACAAAGTAAGCAATAACATTGAATACAGTCCAAGGCAAGTGCATATCATGAACACCTTTTAGAACTTTTACAGAAAACATTAACCATTGATTACTTAGACACTGGTAGCCTAAATGTTGGGGAAACTTACCAAGCTCCAATTAGCAATGTGGGCCAGGATTACCAGGAAACAACACTCTTGTTTTACGACTGTCCTAATACAATTAACAAATTATTCATGAAATGTTTAAAGAATATTTCCTAAGAAAATGATAACAGAATAGTGTTTTACTTCCTTAACACCCTTTAACCAATACACTTGAGAATCTGTTTCACTGGTACTTGACAATAACAGAAAAATCAATCATTGTGGTATTGTATAAATTAAAATTGTCAGTATCCACTAATTTTCTTTATTCAAAATCAGCCGTTTTTTACTCTTCTAGCCAATATAGACATTTGTCTTACATTCATACCCAGTGTAATCTTGAGAAGTCTAAAGTTTCCAAAGAGGTTTTAATATTCAATTAACATTTTGCATTAATACTGATTACATGGAATACAGAGAAAATTTGGAAATAATTAGCAGTTAAGAAGGCACTGTGATGTAAAAAAAAGCCAGACTGTTATTCTAAAGAGAATAATTTAGAATTTTCACTGCCTGAAAACCATCATCATTCACCCAACTTACAATCCTTAAACAAGATATATCTTAAAGCTCCACCAACCTACTTTAATTCTTAGGATGCAACTTAAAAACATAGAAGTCAAGTGCCTGATATGTATGACAAGAAATTCAAATCGCGTTCAATTAATACCTAAAATCAAGAGTTTTGGATTAAGCAAATAAATGGTGGTATGCTATTATTTACAACACTACAACTGAGTGTGAGCCATGCTCTTTTAAATTACAATCAGAGTAATAATTTACCACAAGGCATACAATAATAGCAAAGGATAATGTAACCAACATGAATAATCAAAACGAGACTACAACACTGAATAACTCAATAAAGCAGTTTAAAACTGAAAAATATCATGAAAGTAGCAGAGAAAATGCTTTTACTTTCAGCTATGAAATGATATGAGAAAGAGTAGTAATTCATAAGATTACCATACAGTAACCATAACATTCATTCAAACATACACCACAAATATTAAATCAAGTTACATACCATTCACAGTATTAGTTAATGATAAGGAAATTATGTGAAACATACAATTCTGGCTTGATTATGAATGTCATTCGAAGTTTGTTAAGAAGATGATAGCTCAAATTTAATACTTTCATTTTCTATGTCCATAACCTTGGCCGTTACTCGAGTTAGAATTCATGAAGAGCTCAATATATCTGTGCTGCATATGACCCTTATCTTTGCACATCGCTTTAGCCGCCTCCTCATGAGTGGCAAAATCTACATCAGCCTCTCCAGATGCTCGTCCACTGCTGTCAAAAATGAGACGGATGTTAATTGGGTTCAAGGGTCTGAAAAAATCTGCGATATCACCCTCAGTGGCTCTGAATGGGAGGCCCCTCATGTGGATAGTGTGACCTCCATCGCCCTGCCAGCCTCCTCCACCACCGACCCGTCCCGAACCAAACCCAGGTTTCATGCCTCCGCCTCCCCCACGACCACGCAGACCGCCTCCCCATGAGTTCTCCCCGTAGCCCCAGCCACCATCCTCATAGTCTCCATAACCTAATTACATACAAGATATTTGGTTTCCTTTAAATATGAGTACAACGGCATCAAGCAACGCAACGCTACCAATAACATAAATTATCTTATCTACCTTTGAAACTTCTTGATCCACGTCCCATACCGAACCGGTTCATGCCTCCGAAACGATCATTGCGATCATACGGGGATGGCCTTTGTGAAAAGCCCATGGACCGCATCTTTGGTCCCATTGCTTCCCGAACCTCTGACAAGCTGCTACGAAATATCTCTATGTACCTATAACCAATTTTCTCCTTATGTTTTTGCAGGGCTCGATCAGATACTTCTTTGTTGATGAATTGGACATAAGCTTCACCGGTTGTTTTACCTTGATAGTCGGTCATTAAAGATATACCGTTTGGAATGATTTCCAATCCAGAGAAAAACTGAGCTATTTCTTCTTTAGAGCAACCAAACGGAAGTCCTCTCAACCTTACACAACCATCGTCCATTACACTTTGAAGATGCTGACCGCTTCTTTTAATGACCCATTCCATCTCGGACTTCTTGGTCTTAAATACCTCGATGTATCTATGACCGATATGTTCTTTGTCTTTTTTCAAACCTTTCTCCAGGTCTTCGTCGCTTTCGACTTCCACATAGGCTTCACCGCTAGGTCTCCCTTCCCTTGACATAATCATGTGAACTCCGATTCTTCCATCCTTAACGTGACAGTCGTCAAAGAATTTTAATACTTCTTCAACCGTTGTAGACCACGGTAATCCTCTGACTTTCAATACATAAGTCTCCTCATCGTTACCACCCGACGCACCTGACATCCTGTCTAAAGACAAGGCCTACCTTATTCAGTCTCTGCTAAAAACAGGGCAAAACGAACCGGCAATTTTCAAAACACAGTGGCGTCAATTACCGAAATGGACGCGTATCCAGCGTTTACTACCCAGAGTTCCAAGCTCCATTGAAAGTTATCGAAGCGCTCGATATGCTGAGAACGCTGAGATTGTTTGAATGAATTCATTTTCGATATTCATAGAGCGCAACCAGCGCCTTTTTCCTGCAGGTTTTAAATCCTCGCAAGAGCATACATGGTGGTGCAGGCAAACTTCTTGCAGGTGGTCATTTCATTTGATTAAGATAGTGCATATCCTCGCTTTAGATGACTGCAGATTTCGATGCCAGATAGCAGTTAAAGTAGTATTGACATTCGAGAATTATGGAAGGCGAAAATTCTTCCGATATTTTGTCGGAAACTGCTGATCGGAGTGTTAAGTCACACAACTATAATGATCTAGATGATAGTGAGGAAGATGGGAATGATGATACTATTGCGGATCTTGTTGATGGAATTAATTTAAGGTGTTACTTCAAGGAAATTAATTCCCATACCTTGTTGAGATACAGAAAGATTTTTTACCAGTTATCATTAGCTTATTAGCACTACTACTTTAACGTTTCGTTTATTTCTAGTGAATTAAGTGCTGGCACGACTTTTCAAATAAAGCCTGACCGCGGGAAGAAACTTAATGACAATTTTGAGACGTATTTTGAGAATGAAGAAGTATTGAAGTATGTTAGGTATGATTGCATGGATGTCTGTTCTGACGATGAAGAGGGTCGGACTGAAGCACCAGGCGACACACCCTTCGAAAGGATAGCTGCTAAAATGAAAGATGTAACTGAAGATGGAAGTGTTAAGAAACGGGTATATTTTAACAATAAATCTTATTATGTTTTATTGGGTAATCTAGCTATAGTGGTAATTAGATAATCAATTTAGGTGGAAGGCAATTGTCGTATTTTAGTGTGGCTCTTATGCTAGGATAATCGGAAGTGGAATTCTGTGTAGGAATCGAAAACTATAATGAAGCAAACGATAGATGCCAATGCAAAATATAACTTTTGTTTATGACACTCCTTAGGTGGTGGTTGGTGATTTGAAATTTAATGGCTTATTTAAAATTTTTCTTCATTATTTATTCAGCCACGATGTATATGAATATAATATTTTTGTCTCAGTGAAACTATTTTTCTGTTTGCAAAGGAAATGTACTGTGAATCATAACCATAGATATTAAAAAAAGTTTTTTTTCATACCCATCCAAACCATCCTTTTCTCTGCTAATCGCTAAATTTCCTAATAGTTTCTGACTCAAATTTCCATAAAGTATTCCTTTTAAATCTCCCTAAATCTAAATTGAGGTCGTCTTCAAGGATATCTGCCACTTACTCCCAATAGATAGCACAAACCGATTCTTTTTTTTTCTTATTTCTTCTTTTAGACTTTTTGGTTCTTTGAACATTTATATTAGCTTTTTTAGATCCTGTTGGTCCTCATTAAAGAATATTTTAAGTCCCTTCTTCATTTTGTCACCACATTTATGGCTTCTATTTATCAGTTTCCAAGACCAAATAGGTATTTTAAGAATTTTATTGTAACTGCAAAAGTAACAGTTTCCAATATTTTAATAACAAAATTTTTATTCAAAACCTGATTTTGGAAACATTTGTTTTGAGCTTTATAATTGTTGGCATCAGCCACCTTTTACCTAATTTTTAGGAGAATTTTTACTGTAAATCTGTTTTCTAGGTTATCCGTAAAGGTGACAAAGGAAAAATAGTTCCCAAAGGTGCTCTGATTACTATACATTACAATGCATATCTTGAGTATGGAGATGAGCCTTTTGACTCTACTAATTTGCGTGGCGGTCCTCAAAAGTACAGACTTGGTTCAGGCAGTTTGTTACCTGGCCTGGAGATAGCTGTTGAGACCATGTGTCGCAATGAAGTATCCCAGTTTCTAGTGGAACCTCATTTAGCATGGGGAAAACTTGGCTGTCCTCCAAGAATTCCTCCTGGTAAGTGAGCTAAGAAATAATTTTTTACAGGATACAAAGGTACTGTTCATGCAAAATGAAGCATGTGGTAGAGGCAGACCTTGCTAAGCCAATGTAAATGAGAAAGTTGAACACCCTCGTTTTCATCACATCCGTTTAAAAGAGATGGGCTCCCAGATAGCCAAGTATGCAATACATTTAACTTCAGTGAAAGCTTTCCTGGGTTTGAATTCCAGTGGGGGCTTACACGTGAAATGAGCTTAGATGTCAAAGCATTTCTAACAATACTGCTACTTAAAAGTAATTCTGAGTTTGGTTTCTGGTCACTAGAAATGCTCTTCCATAAGAAATCAATGGGGAACTGTGAATTTGCAAATTGAGAGGGGTGAAATTTCGGTGGCTATATGTAATTCTTTGCAATGGACCCATCTTGGTAGCAGTTTTGCTCTTTGTATTACCTTTAGGGAACTATGAGGAACTCCAAGTAGGTATTTAGCTGCCCTTTTAAGTGACTCTATGATAAAAATATTTTCTATCTGGAGTCAGCATGTTTATTGAATTGTTTTTGAATAAAATCCTAGGTCCTCGTAATCCTCTTCTGAGTTAGTCAAGGGTCCATTATCAAGGCACCTAAGATTTAAAATGGCTTCTGAGGTAGAATAATGAGGATTTTTATGTCCTACCCACTGAATACTGTTTTATAAGTCCATATGGAAAAGTAGTTTTGAGGGATTAGTGCCAATTTGTCACCGATAACCCTGCAGTGGAGAAGAAATATCTCATACATTTCCTCATATAAAATCTGTGGAGGTATATGAGATGTTTCTTTTCCATTGTGATGGCCTACCCACGTAATGCCTTTGCATATTGAGATTATCATAAGCTTGCATATGCATGCAACTTTTACTCTTATAAATGTTAAAATTAGCACATTTAAAAACTTTTGAAACAGCCAAACTTTGTAAACATTTTATGAAACAAGCATTATTTTTAAAAAATTGTTAAGTTTACTGTCATCTTATTTACAAAATTTTGAGATAAATATTATTAACCTGGAAGTATACAATGAAATGAGCCACGTTTGAGAACATTTCTAAAGCTTCCATGGATATTTTAGAACAGTAGAGTTGCAAGGATAGTTATTGAAAGGTTGTTCAGAGACTGGAGATATTAAGACAGCATGTGCTAGAAAGTCCAATGATAATGTTAAAAAATATAAAACGTGATTTAGAAGCCCCAAATATATTTTGAGGTCCTACACTTCAGCCTATCAAGCCTATAGGTAAATCCAACCCTGAAATTTAATGTTCATGTTTATAGCTATGGAAGATATCTCCTTGTATAATTATATCATTATTTATGCCAATATAGACTTTTAACAGTTTTTTGACCAATCTAGTTTTTCTCAAGAAAAGAAATGCCATGTTCATGCAAGTATCATTTTTTGTCTAGATGCAACTACTCTGTTTGAGATCCATATGATAGACTTCATTGACAGTGGTGGTACAGCAAAATTTGAAGCGCTAACATTTGAAGAACAACAAAATGCTGACTTTGCAGATGTATTGAATGCTGCTAAAGGTTTACATCTTCAAGGCAATGATCTCTTCCGGAAAGGTTCTTCAAATCTATCAGTGAAAAGGTAATAAAATTATGTAATATTCAGCTTTTTATCATTTCATAAAATTTCATTGAAAATGTTTGATTAGGCCAATGCAATGCCAATTTCAACTTTCTTTCAATTTATAAAATCTCTCATTTATATTATATTTTGTTGTTTTGGGTTATGTTTCCTTGTTTCATACTGGTTTTGACATTTCAGATATAAGAAAGCCATCTCTCTGTTAGAAAATTGCTCTAGTGTGAGAGATGCTGCAGAAGAATTGGAGAAGAACAATCTCTTGGTCAAGCTGTATGTCAATTTGGCAGTTGCATACAATCGTATCAAGCAGCCAGCTCCTGTATGTACTTACACCAAACTAGCTCTTGCCCTCAGTCCTGGGAATCAGAAGGCTCTGTTCAAGTGAGTTACCCTGTCTTTAATGGGATGAGATTGAAGGCTTCTTTACTACTTTTTCCTTTGTGCAGGAAATGAGGGAAATAAAACAATGTTAGTTATACCAACACAAAAACTGTGTAGGAATTTTAATTTTGAAGTATAATCAATTAAATGAATTTTAAAGGAAACTAGATTTAATGAACAATTTAAAACGATCTCACAGTTCACACTATAGGAATGTTGTACAATCACTTGCAAAAGTCTGTGAGCATGTTATGTTGCTGCTCTACTGTCCAAACAGTATACTTAAAATATTTGTTGGTACTATGTGATTTGCAGGTAATGAGGAAAACACTGGTGGGGTATGTTTTGAAACTTAATGCATGGGGAATGAAAGAACTACTGTGAAATTTCAGTGGGCCAAAATCAAATAGAGACAGCTCCTTGCACCATTGGAATGGTTTGAAGATTACCTTAGTTACCTTAGTCTGCCGGTCAGGTGCTCTGTCCGTTGAGCTATCCTGGCAGAACATTTCTCCAAGCCATTTTTTCATGTTTGCAAACAAAAAGAAATCGCATGGGGCCAAATCTGGAGATTTGGGTGGATGAGGTAGCAATTCGTACCATAATTCGACCAGTTTTGCTGTGGCGATTGCAGATGAGTGAGCTGGTGCGTTGTCATGATGGAAGAGCACTTTTTTCTTCGCCAAATGGGGCCATTTTTTCCTCAATTCAGCATCGAATTAGTCCAATAAATCAGCATAGTACTGCCCCATGATTGTCCTTCCCTTCTTCAAATAGTCGGTGAAGATGATGCCTTGCGTATCCCAAAAAACGGTGGCCATGACTTTTCCAGCTGATGGAACTGTTTTTGCCTTCTATGGAGCAGGTTAGCCAGGTGAAATCCACTGTTTTGACCGTACTTTCATTTCTGGTGTATAGTAATGGTCAACAGTCACGAAACAACGTAGAAATTCTTATGGATTGCACTTAAACATGTCCAAACAGTGCTCCGAAGTTGTCATGCAATTCCGTTTTTGCTCCATTATGAGCAAAAGCAACACCCATCTCTCCGATAGCTTTCTCATGCCCAATTTTTCATGTAGGATACTTTATATGCATTCAATTGAGATGTTTACAATATCAGCAATCTCTCTGATCTTCACACGGCAATCTGCTAGCACGATATCATGGACTTTGTTAACCATATCCTCCGTAGTCTCCTCAATCAGACGGCTTGGGCGCTCTTCATCAAAAACTGTTGTTTGGCCACACTTGCATTCATTAAACCAAAATCTGATGGTAGTCATCAAAGGTGCATGGTACTTATAAACTGATGTAACTTCACCTTGATTTCCTCGCACATCTTCCCATCCAAAAAAAGAAATCGAATCACTGATCCATATTGCTCTTTCTCCATGGTGGCAAGCAAGCATGAACTTGACTACTTTCAACAGCTATCAAAACAAAACTACTCGATTAATTTGTCTGAAATTTTGACATTCATATATCTAAAGATGGCGTTAAATTATGGCATTTTGTGTCAGTGGTGCCATCAGTCTTATTACTCTGTACTTATCATACAGCCCTCATATGGTAGAAAATTGGTGGAAAGAAGAGAGGATGCTGTCACAATTTTGAGGAAAGGGTTTGTCATTCTGTCTAAAGAGGAAAAATGAGTAGCAGAGGACATAGATCAATAGGGGAGAAGTAGGATTGAAGAGGAGGGATAAAGGAAGTAGAGTAAGGAAGTAAAGCTTTTTTTCATGAATGGATTAATGATTTTGCATACTATGAATTGTATGTTAGGATTACATGGTTCATTATGTCATTAAAATGAAAAAAAATCAGAAAATTTTCAGCTTAAAACTCTTCCTTGTCATTAGTACCATAGCTCTGTAAACAATGCTGTAACTTTCTTGCTATCCTAAGATCAGAATTAAGAAAGAATCAGAGGAAATTATGCCCATAGGGTATATGTCTTCAAGTTTAGTGCCTTCGAAATTTTTGCAATAGGGTTAATGCATACTAGTTGGTGATTTCATTAAATAAATGGAATAATTTGAAGGCAATGCAAAAAAATAATAATTCACTGCTTGGACGTTACTCAAGTGACTTTGGCATGGTAGAAATTATTTCTTATTGCTTTCATGTTGAGGTAATAAATATTTTATTTTACTATACTCTGTACAGGGTATTGTAAAATTTGTAAAAGCTTTGCAAATCTGTCTTTACTTCAAATTTTAATCATGCCTTAATAGTACACATCACCAAGATGAAAGAAAAAAATTTCCACCCTAAATTTTTGCTGTTTGTTAATTATCTTGAAGTTAAGCTTTTTAAAAAAAAATATTCCCTGATGCATGATAGAAAATCATATGCGGTACCTTTTGGTAAAGTTTCATGCAAATTGGTTCATGCTAGATTGAGATATTGTTTACACTGTATGGAAAAACCTTGTTTTGAGAAATAAAGTATCGGGAAAGCTATTTTGGCAAATGAAATGGAAATTCTTGATGATAATCTTATTAATTGTACTTGTGCCATAATGTGGTCATTTCTGATTTTCAGCAACTGTTGCTATCTCTGATCTTCAGCAATTTGCTGGACATTTTTATGCTTTTCCATTTAGTTCTATCTCTTTATATGAAAACCTGCTCTCGTTGGTTCACTAACATCATACAGTGTCAGTCCTCGACACTCATTTGCTGTACAGTAATTCTGGTAACAATATGCTTTGTTTCATAAGACAAAGTATAGAATCAGCACTTTCTTTAAAGATACTCATTTCAATATATGCAACAAATTCCACTATCCACAAACTTAATTTAGGGACATATTTCCAAATTAATGAATGGAGGATTTCCTTTCTATAAGTGGTGAATCCTCCCTATATGTATGTCTGAGATTAAATTTTTTTTATTAAATTTTAGTACCTCACCTGAATTTGTTGCTTCTGCCTGGAGCTACTTAGCTTTGCGTCAGCCTTTGCTTTCTGCCATGTACACCAACTCTTTGTTCCAAGAGGTCAGTTCTCATTTTGGTGTTTCTCATCTGTAAAGCTTTTATGCTTATACGTCACCAAAATTACTCTTTACATTACCATGGTTGTATCATGATTACCTCAGATGGCTAACCCATACATAACCAAGATTAAGCTAATCTATTTTTATTTATAAGGAAAACTATTCTATATATCTTGCTGTTGATTTGCCCTTTCCTCCTAGGCCTCTATGTTTTTTTTATCAGTTTTCTTTGCTTTGTGCCCATCCGCTCTTGAACATACCCTCATTACATTTTTCACCAATATCATCACCGTAAGGTCTGGAGTTCATCACAGCTTTGTTTTATTTAATATCGTGGTCTTCAACTTCATAATAATGCCAATCTCCTTTCTTGATTATTGACCAAGATGAGTAGTAACTCTCTACAGAAGGACGAAAATCCCCATATTTAGAAAATCTAGGAGTAGAATACCTAAGAAGTGATCTCAAGTGGATAGAACTCTCAGGAACACAATAGTTTAGAAGGGAAATTAGGAAAGGACAATCAGAAAGAGAATTTTGCAAGGAATATAAGGACAAGTCTTGTTCAGGTGATATGACAGAAAGAGTCGGTGGAAAGAGAAGATAGTTCGAGGGCTGTATGATAAGTACCTGTGTTAGGCAAGAAAACGTATTTTTTAAAACTTATTTTAAATTTATTTCTCAATATAGTCTCCTGTCAACTCAATACATTTAGTCCAGCGATATTCTAACCTTTTCAAGCCATCCGAAAATACGTTTTGTCGATCTCTGCCAAATAGGCCTCTGTTGTGGTGATGACTTCCTTGTTTGACGTGAATCGCTTTTCTCCAAGCCATTTTTTCATGTTTGCAAACAAAAAGAAATCGCATGGGGCCAAATCTGGAGATTTGGGTGGATGAGGTAGCAATTCGTACCATAATTCGACCAGTTTTGCTGTGGCGATTGCAGATGAGTGAGCTGGTGCGTTGTCATGATGGAAGAGCACTTTTTTCTTCGCCAAATGGGGCCATTTTTTCCTCAATTCAGCATCGAATTAGTCCAATAAATCAGCATAGTACTGCCCCATGATTGTCCTTCCCTTCTTCAAATAGTCGGTGAAGATGATGCCTTGCGTATCCCAAAAAACGGTGGCCATGACTTTTCCAGCTGATGGAACTGTTTTTGCCTTCTATGGAGCAGGTTAGCCAGGTGAAATCCACTGTTTTGACCGTACTTTCATTTCTGGTGTATAGTAATGGTCAACAGTCACGAAACAACGTAGAAATTCTTATGGATTGCACTTAAACATGTCCAAACAGTGCTCCGAAGTTGTCATGCAATTCCGTTTTTGCTCCATTATGAGCAAAAGCAACACCCATCTCTCCGATAGCTTTCTCATGCCCAATTTTTCATGTAGGATACTTTATATGCATTCAATTGAGATGTTTACAATATCAGCAATCTCTCTGATCTTCACACGGCAATCTGCTAGCACGATATCATGGACTTTGTTAACCATATCCTCCGTAGTCTCCTCAATCAGACGGCTTGGGCGCTCTTCATCAAAAACTGTTGTTTGGCCACACTTGCATTCATTAAACCAAAATCTGATGGTAGTCATCAAAGGTGCATGGTACTTATAAACTGATGTAACTTCACCTTGATTTCCTCGCACATCTTCCCATCCAAAAAAAGAAATCGAATCACTGATCCATATTGCTCTTTCTCCATGGTGGCAAGCAAGCATGAACTTGACTACTTTCAACAGCTATCAAAACAAAACTACTCGATTAATTTGTCTGAAATTTTGACATTCATATATCTAAAGATGGCGTTAAATTATGGCATTTTGTGTCAGTGGTGCCATCAGTCTTATTACTCTGTACTTATCATACAGCCCTCATATGGTAGAAAATTGGTGGAAAGAAGAGAGGATGCTGTCACAATTTTGAGGAAAGGGTTTGTCATTCTGTCTAAAGAGGAAAAATGAGTAGCAGAGGACATAGATCAATAGGGGAGAAGTAGGATTGAAGAGGAGGGATAAAGGAAGTAGAGTAAGGAAGTAAAGCTTTTTTTCATGAATGGATTAATGATTTTGCATACTATGAATTGTATGTTAGGATTACATGGTTCATTATGTCATTAAAATGAAAAAAAATCAGAAAATTTTCAGCTTAAAACTCTTCCTTGTCATTAGTACCATAGCTCTGTAAACAATGCTGTAACTTTCTTGCTATCCTAAGATCAGAATTAAGAAAGAATCAGAGGAAATTATGCCCATAGGGTATATGTCTTCAAGTTTAGTGCCTTCGAAATTTTTGCAATAGGGTTAATGCATACTAGTTGGTGATTTCATTAAATAAATGGAATAATTTGAAGGCAATGCAAAAAAATAATAATTCACTGCTTGGACGTTACTCAAGTGACTTTGGCATGGTAGAAATTATTTCTTATTGCTTTCATGTTGAGGTAATAAATATTTTATTTTACTATACTCTGTACAGGGTATTGTAAAATTTGTAAAAGCTTGGCAAATCTGTCTTTACTTCAAATTTTAATCATGCCTTAATAGTACATGACTTTAAGTTGCTAAAATTTATTTTTGTTGGTAAGGATTTAATTAATTTCAACCACTGCAATTTACAGTCGGGGAAAAGCTCTGCTGATGCTCAATGATTTCAAGGAATCAAGTCATTGTCTTCGGGCTGCCCAGAGACTCGATCCAAAGAATGAGGATATCAATAGAGAACTCAAAAAGGTGAGTTTCTAGCCTCTTTTATGTCTTTACTTAAAGAAAATGCTCACCACCTCTATTTTTGATTTCCAGTTGACGACTTCACAATTAATGTTTGTTCTTTGTCAGTAGATAAAGATTTGAGAAAGTGTACTGTAATACTGTTCTTACTTTATGTGAGAATTCTACTTGAATGTTTAATCTTTTGACATGATTATGTTTTTACTTAATATTATAATTTTATTTCAGCTGGAAGAAAAACAAATTGCTAATTTAGAAAGAGAGAGGGACATGTGTCAAAATATGTTTTCTGATTACCAATCTGCAGGTCCCAAAAAAACTGAGGAAAAGGTAATATACTTTCCTATCTCTCATCATTTTTATATTACATTTTGCATTACATTATTTCCGTAGTTGTTGGTCAGTTGGTCATAATTGATATATTTTCCTTTTACATTGTATGAAGTCTGATTTGTTGGAATGCTGATTTCTGTCATAGTTAAAGGGTAGAATTAAACCAATTGCATGGCATTTTAGGCCAAGATCTTAGGCAGGATCTAAGGAATTAACCACTACGTAAGAGATTATTCCCATGGTAGGAATTAAAATTAAATTAATGAATAGTGAAACAATGCAATAGGGGGATGCCTAGCATTTAGTCCATCTGTTTGAAGGAGGCCCCATTTTTAGAAAGTAACCTAGTTATTTCGTAAAGGGTAAACAGTATGCCTTAATCAAACTTTGTTTCTTCCAATTTAATGCTTAATTAATTAATAATTACTCATCACATTGGCAAAGAAAGTGGAAAAAGGGGCCCCAAGGAAAATTTCACCTTGGCCCCCTTTCGTGTATGACAGGTCCTGAGTGTGAGAAAGGATATCAGTTAGGGAACTATTGCATAAATGAATCTATGTAAATTTATTACATTTCTTTGGGTAGTAAATTCTTGAAATACAATAAAAGTTAACATATGTTTTTTAATAAGTTCTTATTTTAAGATATTCATAGTATTTGATTCAAATCAACTTTTTCTGCAAGAATGTTGTGTTGATGATGAAATATCTGTGTATTTGAATAGTTTACTGTCTGTAGGTTTTTTACACTTGCTAATGGAGAAAATGATCAGAGCAAGAGGGAACATTGCTTATATATTTTGCCTCTGGTATTTCTTTAGTGATATAGAAAGGCTATGATTCAAATTTTGCAGTAGTAAACTTGGTCTGACAATTTAAGTACACATCTCTAAAAACCGCAAAATCAACATTATGGACCTCCGACTTGCTGATTCTCTAACGGAAGGAGAACAGGTGCATGGAGCAGTCGTATTTTCTGACCTACTGTCACCAACATTATCACAAATATGCCTGATTTGTAATCTCAGAAAACTGTTCCAAAAAGTGATGGCGAACCTTATCTCGGATATTTCGATTGGATCCTTAGTAATAATATTTCTATTAACACTAACCTCTGCAATGTTGCGTAAGTGGGTTCAGGTATTGAAAGTAATGAAAAAGGAAATTAACGACTTCGTAAATGTTATTAGTGATTATTTTATTATTCGGTGCTGATAACGTTTTCGGTAATATGTGTAGATTGTTTTAGGGTGTTTTTCATTATTGTTGCCTTAACTTTCATCGATACAAAATTTGAAAGTAATT